>DWHP01001659.1:0-15671 GCA_018247895.1 Parnassius honrathi | reverse complement strand
CAGTTTTTTATTATATTATTGTTGTTATCAGGAAGATGCTGCTGCCCATCTCCTGCCTGTCTCCCTCTGTCGTCTCTTACGACACTCACGGGAAGATATGGGGTAGTGGATATTCTCAACCGCCACTACACGGCAATTTCTGGATGCGTGAGATATAATATTTCAAATTAAGGTCATAATCATATGTTAGTAATATTTCACGTTAGATTTGAAACGCTGATCCTTACAATAATTTCCAATGAATAAGAGGAATTGGAAATAACTTTATATACAAAGTGATTAGAATGAAGAAGGTTAGTATAACAAATGCAATGTAATGTTTGATTTTAAAATATTATAAGAATCGTGAACTCATTTGTAACCTTACTCATAAGGCTCAAAAAACAACATAAAATATTGGCTTTTTTAAGTTTTTATAACATAATTAATGTGCATTTTATTAGACAATAAGATAGACAGAGCTTATGAATAGACATAATATATCAGCTTAAGAAGTACGCAGCGCTCTGTCTTTCTCACTTTTTTTGGTCTGAGTCATTTTAACTAAAGTTTCAAAATTTTTTAACCAATCAGCGTTATAGGTAGGTGCTAAAAATTATATAATTTGTCTGTGTGCAAAAAAACTAATAAGAAAATTCGATATCTGAAGCAATTTATTTCTAGTAAGATACAACCGATAATATCAGATCCGCTTTTACAGATAGTGATCATAAACGATCTGGCAACCGTTGAGATGTGCATAAGTCAATTTTCAGTTCAAACGTAACACTGAAGAAGTCGATATGTATATTTAAAGCATATTGCGCTCACGGAGGAATGTGAGATTTGACAGAGTCAAAATTTACATGGAAAAGGAGTGTCGAAAGCCAACATTTATATATGTGTAGATGTATATAATTATGCCTTCCAGCCCGAATTTCAGTCACAGCAGGCAGCTTCAACGGAGACTAGCCATCGGCGCAGAACAGGATTATAGTGCCCAAGTGTATGCACAAATACACGTGCACTCTCTATTCCCTCACTTTCATAGTCCAACGATAAACCGACACGACCGGAGAGAGACCAGCCGCAAAACCAACGGCGTTATGTGCTTTCCGAGGCACTGGGGTGAGACACCGCTAATTTCCTGACTCCGGGCAGCTGCTGAGTATTTCTCGATTGAAAAACTCAATAACTGATTTTTTTTGACCCACAAGACCAACGAGGCATATAATAATGTATATAATGTTTGTAAAAAATACATCAAATTAAACATTCATTGTTGTCAAATAGTTCCGTAGAGTAGATATTTAAACACATAATAGTCTGTAGTCAAACAGCCACACAGAGTAGAGATTATATTACTACTCAATTTAAATGAATTCAAATGTTCCTTTTTTAATAGTTTCAAATATGGATAATACATACATACTCATAAATATGTTGAGAGTTAAAAGTAAAACACGTTGCTTAAAATACGAACAAGAAAATAATAATGCATTACGGTTGAATTTTGAACATTGGACGACCACTATCTAGTAGCCAGACCGGCGATGGTAAGCAGCGTCAAATGTGCAAAGCGTCTGTTACTGCAATCGTCTCACCACCTGTCAAACGTGACGAATAAGGTAAATCTTCTATACATTGGTTCACCAAGGTTCATCTCCAGCAGTGGTAAGATTTCTTTTCTGCCTAGCAGTCCGTTTGGGTAGGTACTACCGTCTTGTCTATTTCTGCAACCCTTTTTTTTAGAATAAGTCTGACAAACGAGCACACATTCCACCTGATGGTAAGTGGATGCTGTGACCCATAGACATCTACATTTACCCTCAATTAAGAACCAAAACGCAGATGCGTCTTCACCCCCGAAGGACTAAGATGGAATGCCTCGTTTCCAGTAAAAAAGGGTCTCCGGATCTCTATACACTCACCATATGAAACACACCAGTATTAAGCTGCTATTTTACGTTGGTATTCTGTGAGAACATGGTCCTACCCCGGTCGCGCCGACCCATTCATGCTACAACCGTAATATAGCTGGAGCGTGGCTCTATCACGTATAAATTGTAATAAAAAATTGTGTAAATTGTAAAATATAAAACTTATAAATTGTAACTGTCTTGTCTTGTCTGCACTGCTATGTTCTGATCTGAAAGATTATAGTCAACCAGTATAATTACAGACTGTGAGGCATTCCGTCTCATTCCTCAGAGGTGTTAACACATCTGTAACTTTTCCTATTTGAAGTTGGTTGCAGGTGCCAGGTGCAGGCATAGTTTGCAGTATCTACGTAATATCATGTGGAGTGTACGTTAGTTTGTCCCTTTAGTAGAGAAAGTGTACTTTTAAAGGCTGTTAAGGAACACAACAAATGAATACGCTTGAATTTTTCAGTTGCGATAAATAGTAGTTAGATATAATTCATAATCTTTTCCGACAGTAAGCTGCAGCACATAAAAAACTGAAGTTAAGTGCAAAACAAAAAATACGCGATTTTAGTTATTTAAGTTAGCAATCAGAGGAATATCTAATTTAGTGTAATCGATTCTGATCCTTCAAAGCATCAGAAATAGGTTACTTGGTAGAGCCATGCTGCGACCGGAGAAGAACCACGCTCTCACATAATACCAGCGTGTAACAGTAGCTTAACGCTGCTGTGTTTTGTATGGTGGGTATAGAGATCCAGAGACCCTTTTTACTGGAAACGAGGCATTCCATTTTAGTCCTCAGAGATGACAACGCATCTGCATTTTGATTCGTAATCGACAATAGATGTAGATGTTTGTGGGCCACAGCAATTACTTACCAACACGTGGGGTGTGTGCTCGTTTGTCACCCTTATCCTATAAGATAAAATAAATAGGTTAATTTTCCAACCTTATTAGATATATACAAAGTCCAAGTTAATGTCAAAACTTTTTATTCAATTAAGGCTTGTTAAAACTATTATGCACGTTAGAATCTCGGCTGGTCTGCAAAAATAAGAGAATCAAGAAGCTTTGGGAATTTTTAAAATGCCTGGTTACAATTTTTTTACAAGGGTGGGAACAGGGAGGATGTCAATAATTACATGCCTATCACGGTGCATCCTTCCAAGTAATACTAGAGAAGCTTATCAATAACAGACTGGTATCTATAATATATTGGCAGAATCACAATATGCCTTCCAATCAGGGAATTCTACCCGGGATGCTGTTTTGTCCCTAACATCGCTCATAACAGGGAAGAAAAATGTTTGACAATATTCTTAGGTCTGAAGAAGGCTTTTGGCACCGTCTCTGTTCCCAGTCTCGTTCGTAACCTAGAAAAAATTGATATTAAAGGCACTCCATTGAATTTAATCGAGAGTTATCTGAGTGGCGGGAAGAAAACACTTAGGGTGGGTAGTTTTATAAGCCACAATGCTGACTTAACTTTTGGGTTTCCACAAGACTCAGTTCTTGGGCCCACCTTATTCCTTATTTACATAAGCCTGCCCTTCTTGGTTGATAACCATAGATTTTAATTATATTCAGTTATTTTCTCGAAGATGGTGTACATACCCTGTTTCATTTCAATCTGTAGCTCCTCATTCGACATCCACGGGATAACATCGGATAGTGGATTACTACGCCACTTACTTTATTAAGTATATTTATTATTTTTTATACATTGACATCTAAACTATAGTTCGGCCTACTAAAAAAAAGATATACTAAATTTATAACCCACACTATATTTTAATTTTATTTGCAAGCAACATCAAAATATTGGCTATATAAGTACTCTGTTAGGAGTTCTATAAATATGACATTTTACGAACATAATTTAT
The DNA here is from genome assembly GCA_018247895.1 of Parnassius honrathi. Lineage (NCBI taxonomy): Eukaryota > Metazoa > Arthropoda > Insecta > Lepidoptera > Papilionidae > Parnassius > Parnassius honrathi. Next base: position 11,881 of record DWHP01001659.1, on the reverse strand, counting down.
GGAATAAAGTTTAAAGCTGCACATAAACTGCTTTGGTTTTTTGTGTAAATAATATATGACGTTGGGAAAATGTCGAACATCTGTAAATATATGAGTATGTATTTCATGTGTAATTTTATTGAGTTGCCTTTAATGCGTTATTTTATAAACGTGTAAACTCGTTTTATGGAATGGAGTGGATTAATCTAAATCTTCCTTTATATACTCACGGAATTTCAATAATGCAAAATATGTCGGGAATTTCAATTTCTCAAGTTCTTGTGCATTTCCATTACACGTTTATTAATTATAAACCTATAAAGGTTATATTGTATTTAAACGAACTTTAACGATAATCTACAGCAGTGTCACAAAATAGATAGTGTTACTTTGCGTTATTGAAGCAATAAGCATGTAACAATATGTCGTCTGTTTCTCTTGAGATCTACCTCACCCAGCTGATGGACAAAGGAGATCCAAAATCAAAATCAAAATCAATATATTACGGATTAATAATTGGTATCACAAAAGCCACATCGTATGATGGCAGTACCAACTTATTTTAGTCAGGCTTTCTTTGAGGTGTGCTCATACAAACAATGGACAACATCACACTTCTTTGGTGGCAGTGTTTCATATATGCATTGCCTGTCGTCCATTACTTGATGTAAGTCTATTATCATTGCCTCTTTTATTCGCTTTTTGAGTGCCTGCATTAATAAATATTTTTGTTTAAGAAAAATTTTTACTCGCGATTTGCCGTATAAACATTTAACGTCTTCCACAAGATATATATGTACTAATATTTCAATAAGTATTGGTAATTAAAAATTTTCACGGGCCGTTAATAAACAATAATAATATATTTTATCTTATGAATTTATATTGATTTTTAACATTTTAGGAAAAAAGAGTTTATTAATTTTTACACACATTTTACACATTTGTTCTCTTGCAGCTTTCTCCCGAAGAGTTGTTATTCTAAAGTCGTAGCGTATTAGCCCTTTCTTATGTGCGGAAACCTTTTTTAAGCTTGTTATCTGAGTGTAGAGATCGATAAGCAGACGGTAAAATAAAACAAAAAGTAACGTATACACGTTAACAGTGCAATAAATTTACACGTCAGAAGTTTTACGTAACAGCACACATGTTAAGTGATGGGTTTGTTCGAATACCATAATTAGGTCGGATTTACCACGGATTAACAAATGAGACAGAAAAAAATTTAAACTGAACAAAATGAAAGTCAATAATAACTAATAAAAATAAAAATGTTAAATAATATAAAAAAGCAAAAAAAAAAGGTTTAAAAGTTAGTCAAACATTAATTGTGCAGTCTTTGCAATGCAAAGCAGAGACTGCACAATTAATGTTTTTACTCGCAATTTTAGCTTGAGAGATATTGTTCTTGCATGCTATGCAAGTACAATCTGGCAGTACCGCATGCAATTCCGATGAAATCACCTTTCATTTATCCGCCGTCTCTGTCGCAAATCAATCGCAGTGTCTAAAAGGGAATTGAGCGCGTTGAGAGTTCGCGGTGACGTAAATCTAGCTACAGTCCGACACGTCGGAAAAGCAAACAGCTAATGCTTTCTGCTCCGGTGGTATCCGTACGGCACGATAAGTCGTCATCACCTAAAGGTTTTAGTTGATGCTCCATATTTTTCGAACCTAGCACCTAGTGAATTTCACCTTTGTAACATTTTGATAAAGCACTCCGCGTGAAATAAACTTTGACGGGGAATATGAGATCACGTGTGTTGTAGACTCAGTTTTCTACACCCTGGATCAAGATTCTCTTTTCAAGGAAATTGAGCAACTTTCAAAACGTTACATTAGATTCAAAACATTACAGAGCAACATAGTCCTCCCTCATAGATTGCCTAAAAGAAAGGAATATTTGCCATAGTTGCCACGATGATAAGTGGGTTGGCCACAGCAGTTTTTCATTATTTTGAGCTATTATCATGAGGGTATTACTGTTAATCTCGTGTTTCTTTTTCCTCTGTCGCCTGATAAATCTATAAAACCACGATTTTTTAAATCTAACACCGTTCTGAAATGAAATTCCTCTAATCAGAGGAAGAAAGTGTAAAAGTAACTCCATAGTTCCGTAGATATTCATGATGTGGTCAATTTGTAAATAGTGATACGAATGTGTTAAAAAAAGGTCCCTTTTTTTATAGGTTCGGGTGACAAACGAACACATAGTCCACCTGATGGTAAGTGGTTGCTGTGGCCCATAGTCATCTACATTTATCCTCAATAAACAAATTAAAATGCAGATGCGTTGTCACCCGTGAGGACTAAGATGGAATGCCTCATTTACAGTAAAAAGGGTCTCCGGTTCTCTACACTCACCATACGAAATACAGCAGCATTAAGCTACTCTTTTACGCTGGTATTCTGTGAGAGCGTGGTTCTTGCCCGGTAGAGACGACCCATTCGTGCTACAACTATACTACTCATATAACTGCAGCATGGCTCTACCACATATAAAAACGTGTAAGATACTATGTCAAAGCACCGACATTTTTCATCAAATAAAGGGGTCGAAATCGCATCAAACCTATATTTTAAAGACTGAGGAAATGTTTTAAAATTGACATGGAGAGCAGAGGAAAGAAGTTCATTCATACATTTCATACCATAAAAATCCACTATTGATGATAAACCTCCCCCGAAGTGTTTTACAGTAGGGATATATGCCATAGTTGCTACGCGTTGAATACCAGCTAAAATAGCAGCTTAATGCTGCTGTTTCCTTTGGTGAATGTAGAGAATCGGAGACCAGTACTGTAAGCGAGGCGTTTCATCGTATTTCTGAGGGGTGACGACGCATCTGCATTTTTAATCGATGATAAACGTAGATGTCTATGGGCCACAGCCTTCACTTACCATCAGATGGACTGTGTGCTCGTTTGTCACACCCATTCTATAAAAAACAAAACGTTTTTTAAATATTTTGAACTGTTCTCAAGACAGTGCTGCCGACCATATCCGGTTTCAGTATCCCTCTGCCGCCTCTTTAACAACGGGATGATGTAGTAGAGGCTCTTACGTTGCCACTCCATCGCAAGATACGGAAGAAGTGCATTGAGTGAAGAAAAATGTATTTTTTTTCTTAACTACAGGATGTTTACTTTTATCGCGCTCTTTACTGTTGGGTGACATCTCATTTCCGCCTGTTGTGCTGGTGGGATTTTCCAAAGGGTAAATGCGATCTGGTTCACATTTATTACGCTGATCACAACACCTTTTTTACTTGTAATTATTATACATGGATGATTATCCAGATCCAGATCAGTTAGTTGTAGGCCTAACAACTTTGATTATATACCTGTATTAGCTTGCCAGGCAGACGTTGTTCTGCCCTTTTCGACTACCCTGTCATGTCCTATTAAAAATGCTTAAATTCGCAAAAAAATATTGTGGGTATCATGGGCAAAAAAAATCCTATCTCTCAAGTTGGACCAAACTGCACACGGTGTGTAAATTTGATTCAAATCGGTTTAGTAGTTTAGGAGTCCATCGCGGACAAACAACGTGACACTTAATTTACATATATAGGAATATAATCAAAGCCTAACAAATACTTCTTGTTACGTGCCCGATGTGAATCCGCGTCCAAGCAAAGCCGCAGCCGATCGCTTTACCATTGCGTAATCGAATCGTCGTAGTCGTCATAAATTGCTTATAAACATGTTTCATTGTTATACTAAAATATTTAGGTACTATATTTTCTGAGAATACAAAATCACCCTCATATAGGTATATGCTGGTGATAGTAAAATAATCAGCCTCGCCCTAAATTAACGTAACATTACCACTTTTGATTATATACAGGTATATAATCAGAGATTACCACGCTCTCACAGAATGCCGGTGTAAAATATGATGCTGTGTTTCGTATGATGAGTGTAGAGAACCGGAACTTTTACTGGAAACGACGCTTCCATCTTAATCCTCAGCGGTGACAATATTACGGTATTTGCATTTTGATTATTATCGAGGATAGATGTATTCTTAGGCTGTGTCTATGTGTCGTAGCATCTACTTACTGTCAGGTGGACTGTGTGCATTATTTATAGGAAGAGGGTAACAAAAGAGCACACAGTCCACCTGATGGTAAGTGGTTGCTGTGGCCCGTAGACATCTACACCTACCCTCATTTACGAATCAAAATCAGATGATTTGTCACCCGTGAGGACTAAAATGGAATGCCTCGTTTCCAGTAAAAAGGGTCTCCGGTTCACTACACTCACCATACGAAACATAGCAGCGTTATGCTGTTATTTAATGCTGGTATTCTGTGAGATCGTGGTTCTTCCCCGGTCGAGCCGGTCCCTTCGTGCTACAACTGTGGCTGCAGCGTGGCTCTACCGTGCTCATTTGTCACCTTTATTCTATGTAAAACTTAACAACTAGAACATCGTCCAAATATTTAAGACTAAAAATAATTTGCGAGTAATTCTGAGAACAAGGTATTTAGTAATATAAGTATAACTCTATGGCCGTAGCGGCTCGAAGGCTAAGCGCTCGTAGTAAATTTCATAGCACGCGAGCACACCAGGTTCCCTGCCGACACCTATGAAATTGTTAATTGTATATGAGAAAACCTGCCTTTCTAACAAATTAAAAAATAGCTTCATAACCCTCCCTAAAATAAGGCTTATGCCCAGAAGTGGGACGTATATAGGCTAGGCTATACGTTTAAACTTTTGTTTACTAGTATTAACTTTTTTCATGTTTTCTCACCAAGTAGTTACTCTTTCAGCAGGGATCGCCCTACACTGCGCTAGGCGGTACAAAACTGCCACCACTGCATTACGAATGGCTACCACTTTTGTGTCGTGAATACATTAACATTGCACTATGTGGATTCCTGGCAACGAGGCATTTAATCTTTTGATATTATTATTTTATTATTATTTCATTATTCAGGTAAATACACCAATTTTGTTAGTACACTTAAAACTTAAAAACTAGGGGTTAGTAAATTCACAGAATCTATACATTATTAATACATAAAAATTATTATTTAATATTAAACATATTGGGTCTGGAACCCATATGCACTGTGTTCCAGTACCTCATCACAGGACAATCTTGCCTTCCATATATGGAAGCTAGGAGGCCGTTAGTGCTGTCTCGCACGCGACGCATCAAGGATTTTATTTTATCCTCAGGGGTGACAGCGCATCCCTATTTTAATTCTTATTCCAGTGTAGATATTTATTCTATAGGTCACATCATCCATTTACCATCGGTGTAGTAATATAAAAATGTGTGTCTTATATCCATAAGAGCTTAGTTTGACCCATATGACCGCATAATATTAGCACTTCAGCTTACTGAACCGTTAGATTACGTCAATTTACTTTGGGGTATACGGATATTGCCACACCAATTTATTACCCATTTTGTTAATTCCATCACGTATTGGATTCGATTATCCTTTCGCTCATATTCTACTCTGTGGCTACAAGAGATAATTTACATAACCGCAAATGTTCCAAACAGTTTGTACTAATCGTGCGGTTTGTATGTGATTTTTGTTTGAGTCAGCCACAATAAAAAAACCTTTAACATTGTATTATGTGGTTACCATAGTGCATATATAGAATACTATAATACATACATAAGCATATAATATGCTTATGTATGTACTCATTACAACATATTTTTTTATAGAATTAGGGTGACAAATGTGCACACATTCCACGTGGGCCATAGACATCTACAAGTACATTTAAAAACTGTAGATGCATTTTCACCCCTGAGGAGTAAGATGGAATGCCTCGTTTCCAGTAAAAAGGGTCTCCAGTTCTCTACACTCACCATACGAAACACAGTAGCATTAAGCTGCTAATTCACGATAGTGTTCTGTGAAAGCATCGTATACTATCCAGTTCGAGCCGATGCTTTCGTGCTACAACCATAATATAACTACAGCGTGGCTCTACCACGATTAAAACCTTCTACCGCGATATAATAATTTTTAAAGAATACTCATAGCTGATACGGAATCAGTTTCGACTCTATTAATTCCCTGATCGACAGGCGAGCTTTACAGCGGCCTTGGTGGCTTGCCGGTAAAGCTTGGTGGATCACCGCAAAACAACGGTTTTGGGAGTCGACGAGCCAGGCTCGTGGCTTGCCAACGTTGTATCAAATTTGGCACGTTACTTCAACCATATATTAGCTCGCCTGTGTATCAAGATCGACGAGCAGAGAGTAAAACCGCTCATGGCCTTTATGCTAATTATTTATTTCGCAAAAAAATGCGGTGTGCGCAATATATTCATTAATTACAGTTATCAAATACTTCACTGCTGAACATTTGCCATTGTTGCCATAAATTGCAGTAGTCGATCTTAGTTTTTTATAGAGTTGTTATCGGGAAGATTCTGTTGCCTGTCTTCTGTCTTATTTCTCTCTGTCGACTTTTGCGACGCCTACGGGATAAAGATTTACTCACAAATCACAATAGCTGTGTGAAAGTAACCCGGGTCAACTGCATCAGTACGTCAGACATCTCAATCGTCCCGTTACCATGGTTACTCAGATGCACATGAAACGCCGAGAATTAACAAGTGGTAAAATTAAAAATTTTGTATAACCGACATCAATACGATCGAATCAATGATACGCATTATTGAAGATAACTCAAAAACTACTAGTCAGATCTTAATTAAATTTATATAGAAACACACGAAAAGCACCAGCTTTCAGATAAAAAATGAATCATCAAAATTGGTTCACCCGGAGAATAGTTATGAGGTAACACATGTAAAAATAACATATAGTAGTCGAATTGCATAACTCCTCCTTTTTGAAGTCGGAAAAAAATTAGCTATAGCCCAGATTTACTGATAGGTATTAAGCGATGTAATCCTAGATGGTTTTTATTCATTTCGTAGTATTAGCATTAATGTAATAGATCATTAACTATCACTATATGCGCTGATTAACATAGGCCTCCCCTATAGATTGCCACAAATGCTCATACGCATGGTTCCATCTATCATAATCACTACAGCCCACCACAAAACCACTGCTGAAGGTAGGGAGGCTAAGGAATGCCACAATGCGCGGTCCTGAGCCGTCTGCATTCATCCACATCAACGAAAAGGTCATGCTGGATTTCTTAAACCCGACGGTGGGCACCACCGGCCTATATCAGGAGTCCCGCGTATGCGAGTTGTATCATTCTGAAGCAATCGGGGCTGCTCTATCGCTTTGTTCGACGAGAAGCACGGTCTAGGACAGGGATGGCGAACCAATGGCACGCGACACAATATTTTGGGCACGCCATCGATCACAAAGTTCATTATGAAGTATTATATTACGAAAGAACGCGAGTGATGCTTCGCTACGGAGTGTTCGGGCGCGATGTGCGAGGCTTCGGCGGTGACGGGCGGGAAGCGCGCTCGTTGTGTTATTGTAGTTACATTGTGGACTACTATTGCTATCAACGCATAGTTCGTTTCATCATCATCATTATAGTCCTTCACAAGTCCAAGCCACTCCCAAGGAATGCATAGTTCATTTACGCATAGCATGATAGTCAATTTCGTTGACACAACTGTATTTAAAAGTTCTTTTGTAAAATATTTACGGTTTTACAACCCCAACCAACATCTAATCTGCAACAACAAAGTCACACTAATGTTACTTTAATTTGAATTACGCGTGTAACTGAAACGTTTATTAAACATTGTAAAATGTATTTTGCAATGTATAATAATAATAAATGTCTCAACTCAAAACTCTTTATTTATTTTTTGTATTAAATAAAGAGTTTTGAGATGATAGTATTTATATTTTTATTTTCCCAATAATCACGAAGTAAAAATTATTTTACGGCATGTCTCATTAAACATTTCTTTACGAAAATGGCACGTTGATACATAAAGGTTCGTCACCCCTGGTCTAGGGGTAGCACTTTTACCCCAGGACCATGTTTAAATTCAACTCCAACAATTGGTTAGTGAATATTAAATCAGAAAAATTACACTGTTATATTGCTTTAGTTACTCCTACTCACGGTTGAATTCGTATTTCCTAATAACAAGTTTTCTAAACGGAATAAGAAAGTGAAGAAATTTTTATCATGCTAAATACCTACTTTATATTATGTACAAGTATTTTTAAACAAGAAAAAAATGTATTTCACACCACCATCATCATCAGATCTCACACATTCACTTCCGATTATAGGCCTCTCCCAAGGTATACCACAAAACCTGTCGTGTTCTTAGCCTGCATCCATCGACGTTTGCATGTCGTACCAGGTCGTCACCCCCTAGTGGGTGTCGCCATTATGAAGGCCGTCACTAGAAAACGTTTCGTCCCGATCGGTAGTTAGTTCTTCAAGCTTCAAATTGGTGGTTTTTGAATTCTATCACGCAGAGAGATTGCGAGCTGCTGCTGAAAAGGACTATCTATATCTTGCCATAACTCGCTGAGTGACTCTAAGTACCTCATACGCCCAGCAGTGAAAGACCAACGACTCAGTGTTATTTATGTCATAATTGGCAACACGCACTGACTATATACTTAGTAAAAATACACTGTCGCAAGTTTTTGACATTGCTGCATATCCACCATTGGTAATTATTTTATTTTCCTACTGATTTCATACATTATTAACCCCAGCTATATATATATAAAACTATGTTATTACTTTGACTTTGCAGTAGTTGAGTATTTAAAAATTTTTGACTATGAAAATTTCTGGTCATAAATATCTTTTTTTTATAAATTTTTTACCAAAAAGGTACTTACTATGGTGTTGTCTTCAGTAGTAATAATCATACAAGTGAATTTTTTCCTACAAAGTAAATAAATTGCTATTGCATAAGCATTAAATTGTATTTTTTCGCAGGCAGGCCAGCTGGTATCGAATCCCGGCAGCACGGAGGCACAGACTATCAGAAGCGACCGCATCACGTGGATCGACGGCAGAGAACCACATTGTTTCTATATTAGACAGTTGATTGGCCAAGTGAGTTTCAGCAATTATTTGTTGGCAAAGTTTTATGCAGATGAGTAGTCGTTAGGAGGATTAAAGTTTTTAATGATGTACATTTAATATCAAACATTGTAGCGAACATTTCATGACCAGGGGTTATTTATTAATCATGTACTCTTTAGTAGTACAATAGACCTTCTTAAACAATTTTTGCTCGATTAAATTTTTAAATATTTGATTGATAGGTCTTGCATATTTTCTGGGACTTGGTTGTCTAAGCTTATGAAAGAATTACTCTTTATAGTCGAGAAGCTAGGAACGTATATCACTAAGTTCAATAAAACTATTTTTGTTCTCGTGTATATTATGTATTTCGTTTTCATAAATATACTGAGGGATCAAAGTTAATATATTTATTTCTTTAAAATTAACTTTAAGACACTCTCACGGATCTAGGTTATAGACTGGTCTTATGGCTCACCTCTGCAATATACCTCTGCTATATACATAAGTGCACTGGGTTTAATGAATATCTTGATAACACTTGTTATTGGTGAACACCTCAAACAGCATCTTTACATTCGATGACTGATATTCATTTTCAATTAACTTAGGCACACTGTTTTTTTCGACTCTAGTAGCTTAGCATATATTAGCGAAGCTTTCTTTTTATGCTGAATTGGCAGGAATGTATAAAGGAAATGACATGATTCTATATCATACAATATCATTACTCCTTTGAAATAAATCATTTATAAGAGGTTTAAAATATCAGATACGCTGTTGTTAATCGATTGTTATTGTGGGTAGTGACATTGTTATTAAGCATTGATAGCGAGACGCCAACTGTTGTAATCAGTTACGTGCGTGATAGCTTATATCTAGGTGGGTGAAGTGTTCCCGTACATTTATGACGGAGTTGCAATACCCTAGTTTAGCAAGGCCTACGTAAAACAGTGAGTTAATATTCTGGCGGTTTTGACAGCCGTGTTGGTCTAGTGGTCGTTAACACGGTGGCTTGCCTGACCCGGATTCGGATCCCGGGGCCGGCTAAAATCAATTATTGAGTTTTTCTGTCAAGAAGTTCTCAGTAGCAATCCGGATTGAGGAAGTTCGCGTCACCACGTATCTCAGGAAGCACCCAAAGCCGTTGGTCCTGCGCCAGACCTCTCTCTGGTCGTGTCGGATAACTGTCCCATCGGTAATCTGTTAATTCCTTCGTTGTAACCTTACGAGTATTGTATCCTTCGATATATTAAACTGAATGTTTACAGTTATAATTTACGGTTCTGGTTTTTTTTTTATTAATATGCATAAACTGGATTTACGAATATGTACCGCTCGAAAGCGCCGCCCAACGACAAAACAGACTGATTTGATATTAGTTTCAGTGCAGTGCCCACAGACATTTTGAAGTAAAATAAATGTCTCAACGAGTACAAATACAAATGTCGAATCAAACTCGTTACCCGGTTTTGGAGACTGCGGAAATTTGTTTTATCGATAAAACCAGCCCAAAGGTGAAAAAAGTTATTCATAAATACCCGGCTGGGTAAAAAACTTTACTTTAAAAGACAATAAATTTATACCTTATGTCACCATACACTTAAAATCTATCAAGTCGTTCAGGCTACAGAGTATGCTAAAGAAATACACATACTAACATACATACACTCGAAAAATATTACCCTCCTTCTAGAGCAGTCGGGCAAATACAAAATCGATCGCTATATAATTTTCTAGCTTTCTAATATTAGCTGGATAGCCTAGCTTTATTAAACGAGTCTCATATAAGCCGGAGTTTTGAGCTTTTGAAAGTAACTTGCGTTAATTTCGAAAGCTCAAAACTCTGTCTTATATTGTGGTAGATTGTGATATAACTATTCGTATCGGTATATATTGTATACCAGGCCGGGCCAGGAGAGCCATACGGTAGCGTAAATACGGGAATCACAGTCTGTTTTATGTTAGTTTTTTTTTAAATAGAATAAGTGTCACAAACGAATATACAGTCTACGTGATGGTACATCTATCCTCGATTGGAATTCAAAATGCAGATGTGTTGTCACCACTAAGGACAGATGGAATGCCCCGTTTCCAGTAGGAAGGAAAGTATCTGTTTTTATACGCGGTAGAGCCACGCTGCAGGTATATAATGTTGACAGCATGCATGTGTCAGCTCGAGCGGAGAAGTAACATACTGGCACATATCAATACCAACGTGAAATAGCATGACGCTATTGTGTATCATATGGAGTATGACGAGAATCAGAGAATTTTCACTGGTTACGAGGCATACCATATAAAGGCTCTGGAGTTACAACTTATCAGCAGTTTGCTTCTTAATCAAGATTAGAAATACGTGTCTATGAGCCACAGCGTGTACTAACCATCAAGTTGACCCTGAGCTCATTACGTCTTTAAAAACTTTCCTACTGGTGGGCATTCTTACGTACATATTTACAATCAGATACGAACTAAGATGAGGATCCTAAAAAATGGCGAAAATCGAAGCTCAATTGTTATCGATTCTAGCGTACGAAAGGTTTATACACTAGTCACAAAAATTAAGAGATATTAAAAAAATCTAAATTTTTGAATGATTTTCAACAAGCTGTAACTCCGAGGAAAATGATCATACAGCAAAAACTAATAACAAATTGTAGCTCCAAGTGTCTAGTTTTCAGATCTGGCCTTGAATTTTTTTTATCATGTTTGGTTCTGGAGTGATCTACCTAAGTGAAGTAAAACTACCGAAAAAATGTTTCTATTTCATTCATGGTAAACCCATTCATGGTACCTCATGGTGAATGTCATGCAGCTTTCAAAACCGCTTCAATTCCTTTTTTTTTATAGAAAAGGGGTGACAAGCGAGCACACAGTCCACCTGATGGCAAGTGGTTGCTGTGGCCCATAGACATC
>DWHP01001658.1:0-15671 GCA_018247895.1 Parnassius honrathi | reverse complement strand
TCGATACAGGTGGCTCAGGACCGTGCTTTGTGGCATAACTTTGGGGAGGCCTATGTTCAGCAGTGGACTTGTGAAAGGCTGTAATGATGATGATGATTATTAAATTAATTCTATTAGTATAATTGTTACAGTTAAATGTCTCATACAGTATAACCGATTATACAAATGACTTCGGAACAAAATGAATGACATTTATGAGTACTTCAGACGATTAGGCCAGCAAATGTCTGAAAAAATGAAAATCCGGTATGACCGCAAAATGAACAACAAAGGATTCGACGAATGGTCACTAGTGTGGTTGCAAAATCCAGCCCGCAGCAAAGGGAAATCTCGTAAGCTTCAAACTAAATGGGAGAGCCCGTATCGGATTATGACAAGGATCAATGACGTAACTTACCGGGTACAGAAAGGTGTAAGAAGTACTCCTAAGATCGTCCATGTGGATCGACGGCAACGACGGGGCATTGTTGCGTGCCATAATGCATGGTATATTGCGAGTTACCTCTAGGGCCACATAGTATCGAGTAGCAGAACTAGGAGAGTCGGAATCCTTCTAGAAAATTCCATACTAGGACTTTCTACACCGAGTCGATCGGGACCGGTATGCACTCGAAAATTCTAGATGTTTCAGTAGAAGAGGTCGCTATGTGGTAGAGCCATGCTGCAGTATACGTGGTAGAGCCATGCTGCAGTTATATTAGAAGTATAGTTGTAGCACGAACGGGTCAACTCGACCGGGGAGGGACCACGTTCTCACGGAATACCAGCGTAAAATAGTAGAATAATGCTGCTGTATTTTGTATGCTGAGTGTAGAAAACCGGAGACCTTTTTTACTGGAAACGAGGCATTCCATCTTAGTCCTCACGGGTGACAACGCATCTGAATTTTAATTCGTAATTGAAGATAGATGTAGATGCCTATGGGCCACAGCAACCACTTACCATCAGGTGGACTGTGTGCTCGTTTGTCAACCTATCCTATAAAAAAAAAAAAACATATGAAATCGCCGTTTGCATTCATAGTGTGGTGACTAAGGCGGGTGCCTAGCGCGACGAGCATGAGCGTGATAACGCGCATAGTTTTTAATGTTCCTATCCGCGCGTTATGGCCCTAGTACGGGCTTAGTCAGCAAGCGACCCAATGCGCGGATGTCGGGGGTATCAAAGTCATACCAGCTCGATCTTGTCGCTCAGCGTAAGCGGTCTTCAACTTTTTTTGATGAATGATGATTTAATGTGATATTATACTCGTGATATAATTAAATGTTGACATGGACATTAATTTACTCAAATAAATTTATAGGGTACAATCTCAATTCTTCATACAAAGTAAAAAATTCACTATTTATTTCTCTGTTTTTATTTATTTCGTGCACACCTTCTTTTATGTTCAACTTCTCCCATCTCAGGATCGGACTTTCTAGTATAAATACTAAATCCTCGCCAATGGTTTGCAACAGCTGAAATACGGCCTAAGCACTCCAACTGCTCGCTAATCACTGCGGGCATTGTACGTCCCCGCTGTCGCGCCCGCAAAAGGCCCTAGACACCGCACATTCACTGTGTACGCACACTATGCGTTCGTCACGAGCGTCAATGATGATCCATAAATATATTAATAAGCGAAGAGAAAACTTTGTACTCCCTTTATAATGTCAAACACCTAATATTCTGTGGTAAAACAGTCGCACAGAGTACAAATTGTGGCTAAAGAATTTAAAATGTTGCCAACAAATACACACCTAAAAATTTAATGTCGGTCGAATTTCGACCACTAGACGACCAGTTGTTATTATTATATTACCGTGCACAAAATATTTTTGTCATTCTCGGAATTAAATAATGAACTCAGAATTTTTCCGTTAATCATCTTAACAAGGCAGGGCCGTCACAAGATATAACGTTGTCCATTCCCCTAGGTTCCCGGTGACAGCTGACATGGCGCCAGTGAGCTCCCTGCTCGTCTACTACGTGACGGAGGCTGGGGAGCCCGTGAGCGATGTCGTCAGCTTTCACGTACGGCTGTTACATAAGGAGGTAATTTTAACTTTATACTATAATTTAATTAAAGGATTGGTACTGTTGTGACTTTTTTTTCTTCGGTTATGGACTCGTACGTTTATATTTTTGCCAGCCTCAACTAATGAAAAATTATCATTTCAATTACTTTGTTTCAAAAAACTTCTTCACAATATGCTGATGTGTCACGTAGAAGTTTTTGGGAGATTTTGTCGATGCTTAACCCTACCACCTCGCCTCCACAAGTTAATCCAATTCTAATAAACATACTTGGTGGAGCCATGCTGTAGCTTTGTTATGGATGTAACACAAATGGGTCGGCTCGAATGGGAAGGGCCACGCTCCCACAGAAAACCAGCTTAAAATAGCAGCTCAATGCCGCTGCGTTTCGTATGGTGAGTGTAGAGAACCGGAGATAATTTTTACTGGAAACGAGGCATTCCATCTTAGTCCTCAGGGGCAACGCATATGCATTTTGATTTTAATCGAGGATTTTTTCCTAGATTTCTATAAGCCACAGCATCCACTTACCATCAGGTGGACTGTGTGACGGTTTGTCACCCTTATTCTATAAAAAAATCTGTAATTTTTAACCTTAGAGACGTAAATCAAACTTACTTGGATTCGATACCCAAATATAATTACTATAAATATTTCCAAATCTCAGTGAATTACGAACTGATTTTACGACAGTTAATATTCCTGGTACACAGTGTACGCTGATTTGACATATATTTTTAAGACACCGCCTGCTCCATACAATGATGTCATCAAAACTAATGACAGTTAAAAAATGAAGCGTCCACACTGTGAAAGTAATACCAATATCTGTGCCAGTATGTTCTCATAAATGAAACTCACGCATAGAATATCTAATATTTATAGCAATTATAAAGCATTGTCGAGTCAGCGGGCGTGAAATTGAACTGACGTTTACCAAGCTTAATTAGTGTAACGTTGATTTAGAGATTTAGAGACCCCTATTGTCAATATTAAAGTTTATATTATTGTTTTGTCGATATTTATCTATTCTGTTTCTGTCTATATTTTCACACATTATTAACGCCTTTCAATTACTGTAGATACCTCTCTGATAAGAAGGGTTGTAACAACTGACTTATGCGGCTCACCTGATGGTAAACTACCATCATCCATAGTTCGCCGGCCTTTTAAAAAGTGTTGGCTCTTTTCTTGAAGATCCCTAAGTGGCATCAGTCTGGAAAAATCGTTGGTTGTCGATTCAACAAAAAAGTTGTGTTAGGAAGAAAATATCTGGTAAATCGCAGAGTGGCGCACCGCCAATCGTCCAGATGGTGTGGATAGTATCGCGAGTTTTATTAATTATTAATCCCTACTAATAATATATAAAGTGTGTTTGTTGTTTTGTTCTTCTTTTCTGGACAACGAATCGTCGTGATGTTTTGCATATTATTTATGGGCCGGAGAATGACAAAGTTTTTTTTATGACGGAAAATGTGCGTTTCCTGTGGGATAGATCTAGAGAGTAATTCCGTATTTATCTTTTTATGTTATTTTAGGTCTTCGAATAACACAATGGCTGTGATTTTGAAAATGCCTTCGTATACCGAGCCCCACGCGTACGTTGCGCGCAAAAGCTATTTGGGTATTATATAAATAATGAAATGAAACAAAAAATAAACTTATTACAAAAACACCAGTACAAATATTACAAAAAAATAAGCTAGTTATATTAAAACTTCGAAATGATATCTTAAAAATTAATAAAACAGTCTCAGACGTACAAGAAAAGATAGACGAAGCATTTACATTTCAAGTGAATCCGAAACCGTGCGCAACTTCTTGACGCACTCACGCATAATTCTTTCTTCTTTCTTTCTTTATCAACCCGTAAAAATTGAAGCAATAATAATCACCTTAAAATCATGTTGTTTGTTGTGAATGATTTTAGATGGATATGCATACGTGAGTGCGTGTTCTTACAATAAGTAAGCATGGTTTTGGTTTGGTTTTTGAATCGCCAGTGCCGCGTCTTTCTTTCGCTGCTGGACTGATATAAATACAGAGTAAATATAAACTAATCTCTATATAATATAAAACAAAGTCGATTCCCGGAAGGATTTGAATACGTAATTTGATGCGGTTTTCGTCAATAGACAGAATTATTCAAGGGTAAGGTTTATATGGATAATACATGCATATGTTGTCGAGATCCTAAAATCACACCTGCGAAGCTTAGGTGGATCGCTAGTTATCTCTAAATAAAGCAATCACTTATCTATCTGACACTGCATTAATAACGATACACCATCGTATACGGATAGGTTGGGAGAATGAAGTACATCAACGTTTGTACTTATAGGCTCTTCTATCCAGAATGATTCCCCCGTAGTATGCGTTCGGAGAGTGTGACTTAAGACGTATGAGGTAACTGTCTATTTAATGGCAAATGAGTACAGTGCAAGGGTACATACCTGTCCAGTAACCGAATTTAAATAAGTCCATATAATAACTATCTTTTTTAATCCTAATACTAAAACAGCTGTGTGGTGCACTGCTGGTTGGCAACACAAATAAGAAAAAATCTGGTTCCGTTCCAGGCGGCACTATGGCGACCGACCTAATGACGTTAAAGAAACTACCTAGAGATATATAAAATTGACATAACTTAGTAAATTACCTCACAAATCGAAAGCAAGTTAAATATGACTTTGAAATAAGTGTCCAATACAAAATCGTTGTTCAAAAGTAAGATAACAGTTAGGAAAGGCGTAAGATCCTTTACGAATTTCCCAATATCGCCACTTACGACAGCGACGGGTTGAAACGGGATGAATTATTTTTTTACGTCGCTCTATAACCATTATTGCGTATTATAAACAAAGGTTATGATAAACAATACATATCTTACGTTTACTGTACGTTCCAGGAAACTTTAAGATGGAAAGAAACCTCACTAACGCAAGGTTATTATTGTAAGAAGAGAAGTCCTCTGCTCCATATGAGCCCATAATTGTCAAGATACCTACACAAGTACTTAACAGTTACTTCAAATTCTTATCCACTGTTCAAAGACCAACTAGACATTCGTTTGATGTCACTTCAAGCTGAGCTCGATGATTAAAGTAATTAGATTTAAAATGTAAAGCGGATCGAATGCCTAGCTTCTAAAAAGCTAATTTATACAAACAATATAAATAAAGTAGGCAATATTATCTTAAAGTAAATTAGATTTAATTATAAGATGTTAATTTGATTAGCTTCTCTAATTGAATGTAAATACTTCTCTTTAATTTAGTCCTTAAAAATCATGACGTGAACACACCTTGAATCCAGCACTTAATTAGCATCTAAAGCAAACGATATTTTTTTAATATAGGATAGGATGACAAATGAGCACACAGTCCACCTGATGGTAAGTACTTGCTGTGGCCCATAGACATCTACATCTATCTTCGATTAAGAATCAAAATGCAGATGTGCTGTCACCCATGAGGACTAGATGGAATGCCTCGTTTCCAGTAAAAAAGTTCTCCGGTTCTCCACACTTACCATACGAAACACAGCGGCGTTAGGCTATTACGCTGGTATTATGTGATAGTGTGGTCCTTCCCCGGTCGAGACGACTCATTCGTGCTACAACTATACTACTAATATAACTGCCCCATGGCTCTACCACGTAACACGTCAGATATGATTTTGAATATTAAAAAATTGATATAAAGTATACTTAGTGTATAGTGACAGTGTATGAATATCCACTAAACCATATCGTCCCATAGGTGTCGTAAGAAGCGTGAGTGGTGATGGGCAGCAGCATCTTCCTGATAACAACTCAAAATAATTAAAAAGTGCATTTGCCAACCCGCCTGCCAGGTGTGCCAAAAATGGCAAAGCCCCCATATATATCTAGGGGGAGTGTCCCTATCTTACTATTCGCATTATTTTTTTTGTTTGTTTTTAATATTAAGGGTTTATCGTTAACCATCCGGACTAAGCCTAAATAATAGGTATTTTACCTATGAAGGTGCCGTTCTGCAGTGGCACTGGCCGTTTTAAGTCAAAATAATTTTTTGGCTAAGAATCTCGAGTTCAAATTAATTTCGTTTTAAAAAATTCGAATTCCATTTTCAAAATAATCACTTTTTTATTGATAAGCTTTACATTTTCATCGCATTTGAATCTTTTTCGTCATTATGGATACTTTAAAAATTCAGGTAATTATGAAATATGAGTACCTATCGTAGTGGCAGCAACGCGGCACAAGCGGCACGCAACATTAACGACTTTTACGGAGCGAATACTGCAAACAAACGCACCACATGTTATCGGTTTTCCCGGTTCCCTTCTGGAAATTTCGACCTGAGAAATAAAACCCGAAAACTTTGGTTGATAATGACGAATCAAAGACGATTGTGAAAGCTGATGCTACTCAAGATAATTAATAGAAATCAGGCGTTACTTTGCGGGAATCCATTATAATAAAGATATTAATATTTACTTTGCAACCATCCGCTGAATAAAATAAAATGATGTGTCTTACATACTTTGAAGAGCACCTCTCGCACCGCTACTAGTGAATAGTGGTGTTGGGAGTAGTGCTGCTGGGATTAGTGGTGGCGGAATTAGTGCCCGCACCGGAGGGAGGGCGGGAGGTGCTCTTCAAACTATGTAAGACACATCATTTTATTTTATTCAGCGGATGGTTGCAACGTAAATATTAATATCTTTAATATGATGCTACTCAATCTACTGCTGAATTAGCAGCAACTTTTGACATGACGTTAACGTCAAAGCAATATTGGTTCATTTGCGTTAAATTGGCAAGGTATAAAAGCCAAACAGATGGGTGTCCCACGAACTTAATAATCACCAGCGTGAAGTACGTGTCGAGACTTTCCTTACACTGATCAACAGGCACACAAACCAAGGCATTATAAACCGCATTGATTTTTATTTGTGATCCTGCGATGAAAAACATATTCTGTTTGACAATCGAAAGTGCTCAGCAAGTTGGTTGGATCCTGCTTCAGCACCTAAAAATTGCCCCAAACAAAAACTTAACGCCTAGAAAAGTAATGGTCACTGTTTAGTGATCTAGCGCCTCTGTGAATTATCACTGCCTCTTACCGGACGGGATGAGGTATACTGCAGGTGTGTACTGTGAAGAACTGTACACTACGATGGAGAAGCTCGCACGTCTCCAACCAGCTTTGGTCAATCGCTCGTTCCCGCTGCTCCTGCACGACAGCGCGTAATGTCATACTGCATAACAGACGGTCTCCAAGTTACAAGAGCTGGGGTTGGAAGTTCTCCGTCACCCGCCGTACGCACCAGACTGCGCCTACAGACTTCAATACCCGAGAAGCAGTACATTTTGTACATCTTTTGAAGAATTTATTGTTTCTCGTCCAGCTGATTTCCTCAAGAAGGGCATCAATAAACTGGCAATGCGTTGGCAACGATACATCGATTACATGAGTGATTACTTTGATTAATAGAAACAAAAAATAAAGAAAAAATTACGTTACCTTATTTCATAACAAGCGGTAAAATTAAAAATTTTGTGCAGCCGACTTCAATATAAATAGAATAAGAACATCAATGTAGGCGATGTCAATTAAATACACATTATTAAAGATAACTCAGAAACTAATGGTCACTTCTTCATCAAATTAATATGGAACCACACGAAAAACACCATCTTTCAAATAAAAAAAGAATATTATTATTATATTATTAATACTTGATTTGAACCTATAACCCTTAGTCGCAGTCGGTATCTTAAAATATTAGATTAATGTCACTTGACTGTAATTTTTTCTCAAATATTTTTATATAACTTTTATGTATTTTATTGCAATTGAACAACATATAATCTCTAAAGACTTTATCCGCATCTATTCCGTAATTAATGGCATGAGTGCGTGTGACAGTTATATCTACCCGAGTGGAAATATTGACGGTTCCTCACTCGATTCATTCTCTTCAATTGGTAATGATATACTCATATTACCTGTGATTTACAGTGATATTCATTCTCTCCTTTAAGCATCTATACATTATTATAACTTATAATCTGATTCATCACAATAAGTCCATAGTAACGGCCAACCCGCAGTGCTTTATGGCGTCTCTGTGAATTGGGAATATTATACGCGTGTGTTATTTATGTTTGTCTTACCAGGTAGTCTCACTCTAGAAGCTTCCACCCGAGTACCTTTCTTTCTTTTACATATATATTTTTTTTAAATTAACAACATATCTAATTTCAATAATTACAAAAATTATGTGACTTCATTGAAGGAAAAGTTATACAATTTTTAACCGACTTGAGAAAAGGATGAGGTACTCTACTCGACTGTAGGTTTTTTTAATACGTGTTACCTCAGAACACTTTTCTAGATGAACCGATTTTGATGATTCTTTTTTATTTGAAAGCTGATGCTTTTCATGTAGTGCCATACAAATTTGATCAAGATCTGACTAGGGGTTTCTGAGTTATCCTTAATAATGCGTATTTAATTGACTTCGACTACATTGATGATGTTTTCATTTTATTTATATTGAAGTCCGTTGTACAACATTTTTTATTTTACTACTTGTCACTGTAATAATTAACTTCCACGTCTTTCTTAGTTACTCCTATAACATCCAATAACCAATCAACATCCAATAACAAATCTAAAATCTAATATAAATGTTATCCAATAACGGTTATATAATAATTCGATAATATCAACAGAGAAAATTTTATAATCACCATCCCTGCTATTCGTCTAATAAATGCTGTAATAAGTTCTGTGAGTAAATGACATTTAATGATATTGTTAAAGGACAATGATTGGATTTTACTTGAATGGGTTATCAGATGGGTATTTTCCAAGAGACTAAATTGTTTATTTAATGCAGAGTCCTTTAAAAGCGGTATTGTTTTATAGTAATTTAATTTATACATAGTCTGCATTAACATTTAATTAATTAATATCATCTATCGACATAAAATTCAAATGTGTACAATATTAAATATGTATAATAAAAAAAACTAAAACTAAAAACTTATTTTATCAATTATCGTACAGGACTGTATGATCTCATACTATGGCTTTTAGTAATAAATTTTAATCGGGTGGTTTTCATTTCTCATTTTCTTTTATATACCTAATGAAAGGATGGAAAATTCTACTTATTTTGGTTTGTAATTTGGTTTTATATATTTTCATTTTCTCTATTTCCTTTTTTTTTGTTTATTAAAACACTATTCAATTTTATATCATTAAATAAGACGGTAATATTATTTGCCACGCACTCCCGCCTTGATGGATACAATAATATTGTTTTTTTTTTAATTAGCCCATTTTTACCGGTTTTAGGACTGTATTCTTTAAGGCTTTGGTAATCTCTGAATACACATGTTGGTACTATATATTTATGTTCCGTATACTCTATAGTTTTTATGTTTGTATGTTGTTGTTTCGAACACGTCGAGCCTTGGAGCCAATATAAAGCGTTTCTTTCTTTCCTTGTTTCTTTGTTTCTTTATAAATGCTCGTAACGCTTTATTCTTTTTATTTACAACGTAACTCTAAAGAATTTTCACATACGACACATACATTTCATGATGGGTTTGGATTTAAATATAATAATTATAGGATCTCAAGCAGATGGTAGCACCCATCCATATTCTCCATTGAAACTCGCGAATCATCCTTGGTGGGAATTGATGTTTTCTTGCGAGGATAAGCTCGTCGTTGCAAAAGCTGGAGGTTGCCGCCGGGTTAACTATGACATCGGGACGTCAAACGCTTCAGCCCCCCTTAAAAGTCTGGAATTAAAAAGTTAAAATTAAACGGGTTAAAATCTGTAAAATTAGTTTCATTTAATCAAATTATATTTCCAGTTTTATTGACAGCTGTATACACACAAGTTTTCCTAGTTATTCAAAAATGCACATTTTCAACTGTCAATTGACAAAAAACGGACACGCTAAAAACCAAAAGGCGCCATTTCATACGTTGATTTATCCAAGGTTCTATATTACTGCGGCTACTAGTAATTGCCAAAATTTGCCATCGGCACAATGTGATATTTGAGGCTTGTTGCAATTTCCCAGATTAAAGCTAAACAGGAGTATGCAATTTGAAAAAGCATGTTTTCATTTATTTCTATTTGTATATCACCTACCAAATCTCAATTGCTAAACATAGACCGTAAATTTCCACATAGCGGGATGTTGATATAAAGTAGCATTGCTACCTCTTGCTGGATTAAAAAGTGAAGCATAACATTTCAAACTGTTAGAAGTATGATAATAGTACCTTGTAAAACCGGTAAGGATAATAATAAAGGCAAAGCAGTGATTCTTACTGCTCATACAAAAAGATCATATACCTCATATGATCAAATTATATATGATTAATTCGCATATTAACAACAGCTGTAATAAAATTAATAGCGTCTAAAATACATGACATTCCAACTTTATATATAGAAAAAATAACTAAATCAACTGATCTTCCTCCATGTAATATGAGATGATGAATGGATATTTTCCATAGCTGCCATGCTTAGCAGGAGTTACTAATTGGATTTTTAATTATTTTTGAAGTTGGCTTAAAATCATTTTTAATAATGGTTTCTATAAAATATGTAGAAATGCGACCAGATGTTAAATTGTTAACAATGTTCGTTGGAACCGTAATTAGTTACTATCTCAAATTAAATGAATGAATTTTTGAATGATTATTACCTCTGGGAATAAGATGATTGCTACCAAGCTATTTCTATTTTTTGTGTTGATTAATTGTGTAGCAAAAGCTGTTATTTAAAAAAATCCGCTGGGTTTCTTGCTAGTTCTTCATAGGACAGAGATTTTTTCTGATCCGGTGGTAATTAAACAAGAGGGTGACTTTCAATCGGTATTATTTATAATCCATATTGAATAAAAAAGTTTCTGTTTCTTTTTTAATGAACTAAATAGAAGATAATTTGACGTCGTTAAAGGCTAACAATTAAGACTCACTTTGCGCGTCTACTGATGAGATCTAAATGTCGCCATTTCAAAGCTGTAACCTTGGAGATTGTTACACAATTATTAAGGCCATCCTTTAGTTGTTTAATAGCTGTAAAGGTTACCTTTTAGTTGTCACTTGTGTTAAAAATATTCTATTTGAAAAGTAGAAATTTCAATTTTAACCCAGGTAAAAAAACGCGTATGTTTTATTAATTATTTATTCATGTTAACCGACTTCTTGGAAAAAGTTTAACCGATTTAAACGATGCTTGTTTTATTAAAAAGATTATACTTCAGGGATGTCCCATACAATTTTAAAGTTTTTATTTAAAATTTACGCTAAGAGATGGATTTTTATCCATCCCTAAGAGAGAAAAATAGGGAATGATGATTTTATATTATCTATTTATATGGTATATTGGTATGGTACGTGAGGGTAATATGGTCATCCGGTTAATATGGTCACTTTCTTATAACTCAAAAAGTACAGCCTTGTTTGCATAGATAGCTTTGTGATACGATAGACTCTTTATCGGTCATTCCAATAATAAAGGGTGAAAAGGGCAATGCTTTATCGACGCCGTTTGGACGTTTGATAGGTAATTATGGTAAATATTTTGTTCGATTTTAGTATGGTGTAGTGTAGTTAGTTTTTTTGAGTGAGATTCTTCGAAGTGTTCCTAATTATTGCCGAAGCTTATCTGCTATTTTTTTCTTAATAAGTTGTAGATAGTACACGAATATGGGTTTTTGTCTCTGTCCTTCTCCAAGTTTTGATTTTACGGGGCGGCAAAGCTTAAGATGACCATATTACCCTCAGGTACCTTACGGCATTTTAGTTTTACCCCGAAAGATAAAATAATTAAAGTTTTAATAATAAGTAGAACTGATATCAAAATTAAAATTATAATTTCGTATAATAGAATCTGAATTAGCCTTTACTTATTTTTATTCGCTACACTATGCCTTAGCATGTCCACAGAACCTACTACATGGCTATTTTTTTAACAGTTGAGTTGATAAAAAAATAATTTTTAAAATCGGTTTAGATGGTGAACATACAAGAAAAACGTAAGCGTCGAATAAACATAATGTATTATTACGACAGTTTTCATTAAATTTTTTGAACCGGCTTTAGGTCGCAGTTGTGGTGGAAGAAAGACGATGGTGGTATCCAAGAGCAGCGCTCCAGCTTCGAGTTCTCGCTCCACCTGACTCCATGATGTGTCTAATTGGTGCACGATCTCCGCCTGACGCTCGCTTTGATCCACATCAACAGTATGTAAAACAATATTAATTATCAATCAATATCTTTAAATTGTCTAGATAATATGTTATATTTAAGGTCCCATATAATAAATTATACGATTACTAGTAATTTCTATCCCTATTCATGGTTTTTGTGTCGTCACAAAAATATCAAATACACACCCTAAACCATAAAGTAACACGGGCCACCAGCGCAGCGCTCCGGTCCACTGGTGGCGCGGTTTGCTAAATGAATACATTTAGTAGTTTATTTATGGATTCTTTTAATTTTTATACATGTTTTAGATTAGTAACTATAAAGCGAAGGTAGACATAACCAAAAACATGCGTCTACAAAACAAAAAAGTGACATTGCGGCTTCTAAATAGTTAACGTTATTCATAATGTTGTGTTTCATTTATTTCGTTTCGTAATTAACTTATTTCATTTTTACCATAAGGACAAAATTAACAATTTTATAATACTTCATCAACTAGTAATGACAAAATTTTCGTTTAACGTATGATAAGACACGACATCATAAATAATAAAAATATAAGATATTCTACCCTAGGTTTAAATCCTAGGCAGTGCGAACATTATTAGGGCAGTGAAACCTCTTTGGAAATGAGAGGAGAACTGTAACCAAGAGTAGGACGTATATATGCTGTAAATTTACTTACGTGTATTAGTGAATATCCTCAAGATCTAATTTTGATCATGGTGGCCAGTCTCAACTAGACTATCTATCTTGAGAGAAGAGAACAAGAGAAGATTCTGCGCGAATATTGCTGCACTCTAATCTCTCATTCTCATTGTCCGATGGGACGATACAACCGGAGAGAAATCAGATGCAGGACCTTTCCGGCATGGGAGTGAAACACCGCCAACTTGTTGACTCCGGATACTAGTGAGAATTTTTGGACAGAATAATACAATAAATGATTTTGGCCTAATCCGTGATTTGTACTCCGGACCTCACGATCATTATGTAACTCTGTAGTCAAAGCTAACCAGAGTTATATCCATTATAAACCGTCTTTTTGCTAATAAGAAATACCTTGCAGTGTCGGTGTAGGATATCCACTACCCCATATCACCCCGTGCGCGCCGTTAGAGGCGACAGAAGGAAACAAATCAGGAGATGGGCAGCAACGTATATTAAAAAATAATACCGACTAAAAATAGGAAACTGCGGTTGAAAACCCGCTTGCCAAGGTTTTTACAACTATGGCATATATTCCGCCTATGAGGCAATCTATGGGAGAGGCCTATGTTTAGCAGATGTGTTTTTATATTTATATTTAATAGACTGTAATGGTAAGGACTACTTATAAATATTTATTGCACTCCTTTACAATTTAGTATTTAATCTCCGTTTACTCCGTATCTTGTAACATTTCCGACAGTGGATCGTAGTAAATCATTCTACTGCACCTACATGCGATCAGATACAGACCATTAATCAGGCGGCGCGTTGAAAATAGCACGTCAACTATATTGAATGGAGTTCTTTGCCTTTTAAGTGTCTATCGACGAATTGTCGCTTTTCACTTTTATCATGACATTTTTTTTAAATAGGCCATGTATAAAGAATGATGGAGGAAAACCAAAAAAAATTATGTTTGTAGAAGTGACGCTAAATAGAGTGACGTAGAAGTGACTCTAGATGAAAGTTTATCGACCAAATTGGCAATCAATGTAAAGAAAGGATCAAAGTTACGAAAGGCTACTTTTTAAGTATTGAAGCCTAGCTTAGCTTCTTAAATTTTTATGCAACCCTTAGCTTGTTTTTACTTTTTTTTAATTAAATTAAAATGTCAAACGCGCTTATGTCCACTTGATGGTAAGTGGTTATTTCAGTCTAAGGGCATCTGCAACCAACTTCAAACAAGAAATGCCTCACAACCTGTAACTACGCTCGTTCTTAATATTTATATATATTCCGGACACAGTAATGCACGCACTGATGTTTGGTGGTAGAAGTGTGGCGGTAGATGGTAGAAGAGGTTGGTGGTCGTATTTTTGAGCAGTTACTCAACGGCACAAAGCTTAGTCGGATGCCTATTAATTGAATCATTAATAAAAATATCGATAGCATTAATGAATCTCTACGGAAAATCTCTATATATAAAAATCGATTGTATGTTAGTATCGCTTAAATTCAAAAACAGCTCGACCGTTTTTAATGAAATTTTTTGTGTAAATTTGAATAGGTCTCGAGATGATTTAAATTAACATTTAGATTCAGTAGGTGGCCCTGTTGTCGAGATCCAGAAATCACCTGGGCAAAGGCAGGATGGATCGCTTGTGTTATATATATTCATATGGTACAAATATATGCAGGTTCAAATGAAGATGTTTCTTTCTTTCTTTATTTTTCACTGTTATAAAAATCGTCCCTTAAATCGCTTTTAAATTATACCAACCACTAACAAAGGTCAAAGAGAATAGCATGTGACAATCTATAGCAGCGGAAAACTAATCTCGTACTAGTCTCTGCATAACAATTGTGGAACGGAATGAAGACCTGATTTTCTGCTTTCATTCTGACCAACAGGGTACGTCGTATAATGTGATTTTAACAATGGAAAAGAAAGCCAAAGATAAAACATTGTTATTAAATTAAATATTTTGCTTTATGCTTCGTTTCCTCGTTTTAAAATGTTAATTTAATGTATTCGAAGTCACTTTTTTGTAGAATAAGGGTGATAAACGAGCACAAAGTCCACCTGATGGTAAGTGGATGCAGTGGCACCTAGACATCTACATTTATCCTCGATTAAGAACAGAAACGCAGATGCGTTGTCACCCCTGAGGACTAAGATGGAATGCCCCGTTTCCAGTAAAAAAGGGGTCTCCGGATCTCTATACTCCCGTACGAACCACAGCAGTATTAAGCTGCTATTTTACGCTGGTATTCTGTGAGAGCGTGGACCTTCCCCGGTCGGGCCGACCCATTCTTACTACAACCATAATAAAGCTGCAGCGTGGCTCTACCACGTATGAAAATTTCCATGTTAAACGAAATTTATTTCCTTATACATATAATCGTCTGCTAAAATTTTTTTCTGGAAGTCTTACCCAGATTAGAATAGATCCGGGTCGAATCCAACATTTTTGTGCAAAAACTCCAATATTGGCTATAGGCGCTTATCCTAGCTTACATCCGATTTATAAACTTTACAATAAGCCTTACATTGGATGTTGGCAGTGTTACTTTTTGCGCCTATAGTAGTAGCACCACGAGTCTGCCATAAAATTTCACTGCTGGAGTTGAGTCTCTTCTATAGTATGGAGTATGTGCTGTAATCTTTACACTTGGTAGGCGGATTGAAGATCACAGTACCTGACATCACGCATCTTGGATGCTGCATCCCATCACTGCGGTGTATGTTGCGGTATATATATA
>DWHP01001657.1:0-15672 GCA_018247895.1 Parnassius honrathi | reverse complement strand
AGATTGTAGGCATTATTTCGGGGAGCATTCATACCATCCTACATCAACATCTTGGAGTGAAGAAGCTTTGTTGTCATCATGTGTGCCATGAAATACGTCTACGTTTTGAAAAAGGGGCATCTAGGCGTGTTTCAGAAATCGGTACTGGTGAAGAGACATGGATCTATCAATATGATCCGGAAAATAAAAGGGAATCATCGGTATGGGCCTACTCAGGTCTATTATGATTTTAAATTTGTTTTAACTGAACAATTAGGCTTACAACGGCTGCAATCAGCATTGGAGGATTCAGCTCCATTATGCGCAACATTTTAGGTGGTTTGCTGGATTCAAAAGGGGTAAAATTAACCTTAAAGATGACCAAAGAACTGGGGCGCCGCAAACAGCAGTAACGGCAGAAAATGTATAGACTACTAAAATATTGGTGCGAGACGACCCACGAATCACATATACGGACATCGAAAAGATTGTAGGCATTATTTCGGGGAGCATTCATACCATCCTACATCAACATCTTGGAGTGAAGAAGCTTTGTTGTCATTATGTGTGCCATGAAATACGTCTACGTTTTGAAAAAGGGGCATCTAGGCGTGTTTCAGAAATCGGTACTGGTGACGAGACATGGATCTATCAATA
This sequence comes from Parnassius honrathi, assembly GCA_018247895.1. Classification (NCBI taxonomy): domain Eukaryota; kingdom Metazoa; phylum Arthropoda; class Insecta; order Lepidoptera; family Papilionidae; genus Parnassius; species Parnassius honrathi. The sequence continues at coordinate 15,036 of DWHP01001657.1, read as the reverse complement.
TGATCCGGAAAATAAAAGCAATCATCGGTACGGGCCTACTCAGAAGGGCAGTTACCGACAAAACTGCAAAGACCTCGCAACGTCGGCAGAAAAATGGTGGATAGTTTTAGAATGCTGGGAAATTGTAGGTCAGTCAACCTTGAATGCTATACTAAAGTTGCATTACCCAAAGCTTTTTAAGCTGTGCAAGAGAGAAGACTACAGACCGGGCTTCGGGGACTCATGCTGCATCATGATAACGCCTCTTCACGTACCTCGCTTAGAACAAAAGCATTTATTGAGGAATTTGGTGTTGAAACTCTAAGTCACCCGCCCTACAGCCCTAACTTAGCTCCCTGTGATTTCTTTTTGTTCCCAAGAGTCAAAGAAAAAATAAAAGGCAAGTTTTTTTCAAGCGCCGAAGAAGCCTGCCTACGAAGAAAGGATTTCCGACCTGTCAGATCAAGACTGGCAAAAGTGTTTTCGGAGTTGGTTTAGGCGAATGGAACTTTGTATAGAGCATGATGGAAAATATTTTGAAAAGATGTAAAAAAATATCAATAGTATCTAAAATACTTTTTGTATATCACAAAAGTTATTGAGTGTCCCACGTAGCACAGACTAAGTAAGCTTGAGCTCGCAGTTTCAACACGTGTTGCAAACAACCGAGTCTTGGCAACTCTTCTAGTACGTAATATATATTACTTCTAAGTTCTTAATATAATACCTAAAGACATGAAAATATTCTGCTCATAGTTCTCTTTAATTAATTATTTTGTCTTCTTTTTTCTTTTGTTACTTTAACTTCTCTTCAGACAAATGGTAGATGTCACCTACGGATTCTATATTTTGAAATATCAGACTAACACTGTACTACCGTATCAGTAACCTGGGATCTTGTCTTTAGTATCGGGCGTCGATAGTGTACGGCCATTTTTCTTCTATACAACAAAGGATGTAATCGGCCGTATATACGATCCACTTTTTGTGGCTCGAACCATAGGAGCAAACATTCTTATTCAAAACTTTAATGCATATACATAATTTTTAAAGTTATAATAGGTTTTTATAAGTTATTTAACACATTTAGGGTAGCTTACTACATATTGAGCTTTATATTTGGATTATTATATTTACAATCATCTGAATCGTGTGTTCATTCAAATCCTTATAAGATTAAAGAAATCTGTACCAGCCATGTAAAATGTTACGGAATTTTTTCCATTATTTTTAAAAATAAATCAACTTTCTCAGCCTCGATGTGCTTGAGGCGCAAAGCAGCCTGCCTTCCTTTTCGTTGTCCATATTTCAAGCATTCCAACCAGATGTTTAGCTTCATCTATCGTAATGCGTGCAGCGAGGAACTAAAATCAACCGTCTATTTTCCCATCCGACTTAAATTTGGTTGTCTTCAAGGCGGGAGTGTGCGCTTTTGTTACGTTAAGACCATCTAGGGCTTCATCAGTACCTACTTACTATTATATAAATAGCCTTTAAAAACAAAACATTAGCTTTGAAATCGCCTATTAAAAACTTGCATCAAGGTCATTACTTGAACCACACGTAACCGTCGCAGTGGGTGACACGTCACCTCCACCCTCTATTGGGTGTTTAATGATTCACACGGTGATTTCATGTCGCGGTCAACGGTTATCGCTTTTTACTGTTAATTCATCACTTTAATACAAGTTAACACATGGGTTAGCTACAAAACTAGCTACAAAGGTTAAAACAGTAATTTAAAAAACTCGACTCCGTAAAAAAAGTTTACAGATGGGAAAAAATCTTCATACCCTATGTCACTCCCATAATTAAGACGAATCTAACGATACCTCATGTTTTAAAATAAGCAGCTGCTTCAAAGCGTGCCGCAAATATGGACATACCTACGTACATATTCTCGAAAAAACATTACCCTGTTTCTTGAGTAGTCGGGTAACAAACGATCAAATCGGAAACGGCGTAAGAGGCATCGTCAAAAGTTTTCTGTCACACTTGTATGTTATACATATGTACCAGTGTAGGGAGTCGTGTTACCGTAGGTGCCTTAACTTTATAGTAAGCAATCTCATACTGGCATAAATCTATTAAAACTTTTTTAAGTCATATTGGACTACTGTCAATTAGTTTTACATACGGCAACTAGTGTTTTGTTTTTCAAGGCGAATAACATTAAATTTATAACACTACCAAGTACAAGATATTTGATGCACATAGACTATATCATGATACTATATCATTAGTATATATATATGATCATTATTTTCTTATTTCTTATTAGATGTAGACGCGAGATAGTCGGGAGAACGTCTTGAGATCGACTCTATCGCTGCGTTTCAGGGAATCAACTCTGAACTGAATAAAACTCGATCGGGATCGGCCAATTTCGCAAAAACTACACAACGCGATCCGTTGTACCGATTGTTGATAGGGTTGGTGTAACGACAACAAAAAAGAGGTATTAAGATATTAAAGTGAAAATGAGAATATATTTCTTATGAAATACGAATTACGAAATCACAAAAAAATTTGTGTCAAAGGCATCATTAATATCAACTTTCCGAAATTATTAACAAAATGCAAGTCTCTTTATAAGGTGACTTCTACTTTCAGGGCTTTAATTGAAAGTAATGCCAAAGAATCGATATAAAAATACGCCAAATGCTCAATATTAATGAAATTGCAACTTAATGAATTTAAATTCCCAAATTTTCTTGAACCTTTTCGAGTTAATAATCGCATTAAATTATCCTATTTTAGCTATTCGCTGAGTCACTATCAAGTTGACGGTGAACAACAAGTAAAACAGTATTTCAAATATTGCTAAACTTATCTATTTTGTCAATTCTTAACGGCAGCGTCGGTTACACAATTGTACCTTAATTAAATTATATCTTAACGAACCGACAACCGATTGGGAATAATAAAAATTTTCTAGAGCGGCTACCTCTTGCTATTGGACGGCTCTACTAGATGAAGTGACAACCTAGTAAGTGATTACAGGAAGTCGATGAATTACAGATGGTTCAATACCGTGCTTTGTGGCATTAGTTGTAAGAGACATATTAACTAATCTAGACCTATTCTGCTGTAGACTTGTAATAAAGGTTCTTATGAATGAATATTAGCTGTTATAATACAGGTAAAAAATTGTTAAAAAATTAAATCACATGAAGAACAAAACTTAAATTGGTGATTGACGTATTTGCTAACGCCCCCTGACACACACGGCCAGCGCGCGTATCGTACCATCTAATATTATTCTGGGAACGACCTTAATAAGTCACTACAGAATGTTATCTATTCCATTTTATCAGCTGCCCCGATAACCATCTCCATCCAATTAGCCGCACAATGCGATATGGGCCGTCTCAGCCACATTTATGACGGAGCACTGACTGTGTTAAGTTTAATACTTTGGGTTTGTATGCTGCCGCGAGATTGTTTTAAGGCATGACATCACGGTTCTATTATGACTGCGTATGCTGTGATGTCGACCGTGTGGGTTAGTGGTCGGAGTACCTGATTGTACGCCACGGGTCTTAGTTTCGAGTCACCATTTATACAAAATGTTAACTATTAGTTTTTTGAGTCTGTGCCAGCGTTGTGATTATTTGTAATAGAGTATGAAATACCGTATAAAGTTAAGTACCTGGGGCTAGGACATACTTGTGAGACTATAATATCTCCTTGCTCACAGATAACAAAGAATAGGAGCTTAATGCTGCTTAGTTCCTTATCGTTAGTAATGTGCATCAGAGACTATCTTAGCGCTCAGAATAACAGCACATCTGCATTTCAGTTCTTAATAAAGACTATTCGATGCACTGTGTTATTCCCCCACGAGTGAGCGGGCTGACATTTTTTGCTTAAAAACAAAAACAAATTTCAAAATACCACACGTACCTCGACTACCTTTTGGACCAAATATCGATACCCGACCACCTTTAAGACCAAGTATCGACTACTTTCGTGGCGATACCTACCGCGAGATGTAATTTGATCGGGAGATAATCTCAATCAGCATCTTGCCGAGCTGCATGCAGACAAATTCTTCATTTAAACATCTTGATTCAAGCCGGGTAAAATCGATTATACTCAAATCGATTTTTACAAAACGTTTTTCTTATAAGGATTTGAATAATCGAATAAAAAACAAAAAAGGACGTTATTTTATAATTTTTTGGATTTGCTTTTACGATATGAAAAATATTCTTCGCGGAGGTCATTTAAAAGCTTATAAAGGTCAATGTCTGACCCGCACGTCATAAGTTCGCCATTATTGCTCTAGTTCAATGGCAAACTCAGTAAAAATAATTGTAATGTATCCATTTTCGAATTTCCTAAATAATAAACATGATAGGTGAACAGTAGGTACATAGGTACTGTATAGACCAAAAAATAAGGCTTTCTTTGGTAACTAAGTTTAGTAATCAAAAAATATAATTTACTTAAAGTACATACACGTTTACTATTATATACTATACTGTTATATATAACCACGAAATTAAGACGATGTTGACTGTTAGTCAACAACAGCCATTATTCACGGGAAATGGTTTTCCTGCATTTACCTTTTGTTAATCATGGTTCCTGCAGCCCATAGTTACCTGCAATCAATTTCAAACAAACAAAACCACAATTGTTACCCTAGAAGATTCAGATGAAATACTTTGCAGTCTGTAATTAGGGGGATAAGGCTGCTCGCGTCCGTAGGAAGCACATGAAATCTGACTACCTACACTCCCCCGGGTAGTGCTGAACGATCAACACCAATGTCGGTGGTAGGTTTCAGTCGCTGACTTTTCGGTTACCACCCACCAATGCAGTCTTGTAGCCAAATGACGTTGTCGTGTTTCGGCATGATGCTTGTTGAAGCCATATGGAGGATGTGTCTGAACAGTAGCGTTGTATGTGCGAACCGGTTGCGAAGCGTCAGTTGTTGCTGTGTCGGATGCTTGGTCATGGCGGGCAGCGGTATCCGAAGCACGATGTTCCACCGGCCGACTGCAGGTAGTTGTAAGTGCCCCGCCAACTAGCGAAAAATCCCAAGGTGGCTCCATCGTGCCGCTTAGCGACCGAGCGAGAAAAACTGATGGCAACCCTTGGGGGTTCGGGCGTCCCCGCAGTGTCCATATCAAGTTCCCATGGGCGTCTGGTCTACTCTACTCTACTCTGGTAGTCTGGTCGTTTGGTTGCTAATGCAACGCCTCATTCAACTACCATTCTCCATTCTTATTCACTCTTTACTCTTATGTGTCTTAAAAAGACAAGTACGGCTAAGCAGCGGTTGCACGTCCCCTCAATAAAAGTGCACCTCACTAATATTCGAGGATTGCACTCAAATCTCAGCACGGTCCATCACTAGCTCGAGACTGAGAAGCCGCATCAACTTTTCTTGACGGAGATCCAAATTGGATGTCCTTAACTATCCTGGATTTTCTCTGGAGCACAAATTCCTTCTACGTACCGGAGTCTGTGCGTATGTCCGCAATGACGTCTGCTTCCAGCGTCTCCGTTACTTTGAAGACCCCACTTTTTCGACAATCTGGGTGATGGTAGACATCGGTATTGATAAAATCCTATATGCCCGTGTCTATCGATCGCACAGCGGAGACCAGGAGACAAATCGATTATTTGTCACCTTAGTGGGGCCACCGATGTGGCTCTAAATCGGTATCATACTGCACAGCTGGTCTCTCTGGGGGAGCTTTAACGCCTGTCACCAAAACTGGTTGTTACCATACCAGAAGACCGATCGCGCTGGAAGGAAAGCGTGGAATTTTGCCTTGAGTCTAGGTTTTTCCCAGCTGGTAAAGAAAGCGACTAGGATACCCGATGTAGACGGTCACAGAGCCAATTGCTTGGACTTTCTGATGACTAACAAACCAGACAGGTGTGGCGTACAGGCTACCTGCTCTTTGGGTACATCTGACCACTGTCTGGTGAAATATGTATTATCATATTCTCCAACTGATTACGAGTCCCAAGGCGTTCGACGAATATGGCGGTATAAGATGCGAAATTTTTTGCATCCTATCCTTGGTGAGAGGTCTGTTTCTCTTCTGCGGATCCGTTGAGCCGCGCGGATGCGATAACCAATGCGTAAAGTTATGGAGTATTCTATCCACTTGTCTGACGGTCCCATCGATAGCAAAGCTCGCTCATAGTTGGCGTATCTATTTTAGGTTGACGCTCGAAACCACATAGCTCCAGATATCAGCTCAAAGAAGAGAGCTTTCAACCGGCCGCCAATTTCTACAAAAAAGCGTTACGGAAAGCCAGTCTCGCATTAAATATATTGGCGCAAAACTCTTTGCCAGACCATCCGGCACTAGAACGTTTTAATCTCTTGGCAAAGTGTAGGCTCCGCTGGTAAAAATGGATGACACACCAGCGCATGCGGCTAAAGAAAAATTGGAGTTGTTCGCCTCTCTGCCCGCAATTCGAGTCTGGACAGTGGTAACAACGTTCCACCTGAATTACCTCACTTCGGAACCTCTATATCGTAGGATCGTATAATAAGGAGGGCATTTAAACCTTGCGATGTCTAGATGTGAATAAAGCTAGTAGTCCAGATTGTATACCAGCTATAGTTCTTAACGCTGGTGCACCTGAGTTGTTTCCAGTGCTGATACGCTTGTTCTGTCTCTAATTTAGGACTGGAATAGTGCCTAAATTCTGGAAGCTGACCAAAGTGTAGCCATCTCACCATCTCAATTACCTCCATAGTTTAGCTAAATTGCGGAGCGTATATTGAAACCTGCTTAATGGCGTATCTGGAATAGAATCAGTCAGTCCTCAGTGACCGCCGGTACGTGGTTTACCGCAATCAGTCAGCTGGGGGCCGTCTAGCGTATGCTACGCACGTAGGCACCCGAGAGCGGTGGGAAAGTACTTGCTGTTTCCCTTGATGTCTCGAAGGCCTTTGACAGGGCTTGGCACGCTAGCCTTTTGGGTAAGCTGCCAATGTATGGCTTATCCCCTGCTCTAATTTACTGGATAAAGGACACACGGTCCCGTATCTCCACATAATTTTTTATAGAAGAGTAGGCTAACAAGCATACGGCTCACCTGATGGTAAGTGATTACCGCCGCCCATGAGCAACTGCAACACCAGGGGAATTGCAGATGTGTTACCGGCCTTTTAAAACGGAGTAGGCTCTTTTCTTGAAGGTCCCTAAGTCGTATCAGTCCCGAAAAATCTCTGGTGGTAGTCGATTCCACAAGGAATTTTTGTTGTGCGAGGAAGAAAACTTATTTTAAATAGCACGGTGGTGGACCGCCTGTCATCCAGCTGGTATGGATAGTATCACGAGTTTTGTCGCGATGTGCGATATTGAAATTGTGCAGCTTGAATTAGTCCGACCAATTCCTCAGAGCACTCCCCGTGGTAGATGCGATAAAATACGCAAAGAGATGCAAACAGTGAGTCAAGCCGATCGGAAAGAGCTCGGTCGCCGAGGATTCGAACAGCTCTGCGCTGGATGCGGTCAAACGGAAGCAGCTGGCACTGGGGAGCTCAGGCCTAGAAATGGGAACAGTATACCATGTGCGGCCGAACCTGCCTCCACATAATGCTGTTGTGCTTCGTATAAAGAATGTAGAGAACGACAGATCCTTTTATACTGGTTATGAGGCATTTCATATGGCATTTCATAAGGGGTGACAACGCTTTGTAATTCGATTCTTAATATATTATGATCGGTTATAGTAGACACGGATCGCAGTATCCACTTACCATCGGTATCATACCATCGGTATCTTTTTATTTCTATAAATAAAATCAAAAAATACAATATTGAACGTTGTGTACGATGATACATTAACATATACAGAAATTAATAAACAAACGTTATGTATTGATTTCATTTGAAACATTGATTCTATATTCAGTGATCACGACTACGCCACCTGACTTCCAAGAAATGCATCACCGCAAAACATCATCTTTATCGCAATGTTTTTTTCGATACTGCAGAAATTAAATCATGCTTGCCTCGATATAATATTGTAAACATTTTGTACAATTTATGATTATTCTGTTCATGCGAACGACGAATGTAACATAACCGACAGTATCATTGAACGTGTCAGGAAACATGACCCTACATACATTATGCTTGAAGCCGTGACCCGCAATATGACGCTGCCGTACACCTGTGGGGGGTCCGGAGAGGTGTGAGAGGAGGGAGTATTGCGATTGCGTATCTATTGACGCGCTATCACTATATCAATGGAACTGATTGTATCAGACGAATCACGAAACTCAATATCGCTCTGTTAATAGTGAAGTGACGGAGTTTTTTTTAATTACTTATATTATTCGGTGTATTACAAATTATGCTTCTGTAATTAAGTAAAATAAAAATACGAGACATAATTTTCTTTATAATAATTTTACCGAACGTTACTATTTTCTGTATTTATCTGCATCATAAACTGGTAACAGTTTTGTAGCCCGAGCAAACCGAATTTGATCCCCGTCAGCACCAATGAATTTTTTGATAAACAATATTAGGATAATAGTAGTTACAAAACACTATAATACTTTAAATCATCGCAAATAGTGACACTTCTTACCCCCTTCAGTTATCGAGTCCTCGATTTATAGATTGCAAGAGTATTCATAACTTGTAGCTATGTTTGAATCTATCAAAAGAGCATTTATCTTTTTTTTTAATGCTGCATTTTTTAAAATCGTATCAGCTCCATATCTCTTAGAAATTTTAGTTTGGTCCACGACAGTACTATTAGTTCGTAATCAAACGACATTAACTCATTAATTTTCTTTATTAGACTAACGAAACGCTTTAGTCGATAACTTGTCTACTAAATAGTAGTCTATGGGATGCATGTGTCAACGCTGCGGTTGGTCTGCGCATTCTCCGGACGTTCGTCATGCTACGTCAGTGTCGTGTGAATGTCCGTGTATTGGTGTTTATTCTGTATTCCGTATTCTATAGTCCGTATTTGTGAACAATCGATTTTTTTTAAATAATATATCGGATAAACGAGCACACTGTGAACCTGATGGTAAGTGTGATGCTCATATACACCTACATCTATCCTAGGTTAAAACAGTAACTAAATAATATCTTTGAGTTAAAATGTTAACTGAAAAAACCTTTTCCTCTCTTTTTTATATTTTCAAATGTAATATTACATAAATATCATATAACTTATGTTACTCCCACTATTAAGACCAATATAACGACACGTCATATGTTACTGGCTACAGGACGAGCCTAAGAAATAGACATAGGGTACATACATATTATACATACATACCCTCGAAGAACATTATCATCCCTTTGGTGCTCTCGGATAAAAATGCAGATGCATTGAGGACTGATAGCCGATTTACACTTCGACTAGTACAGTAGCGAGTTTAGTTACAGGGCAATTGATAATAAAGGGTTAAGTGGGCAGTAGCGTTAAAATGTCTTAGTGGCGAGTTTAGCTATAAAAAGTACAATTTTCTATTTTGAGCGTCGAACGCGAACACTTTGCGTCCTGTCAACTTATGCACTGAACCACAGAATAAATAATAGTACTACGTAACTGAACTAAACTCGCTCGTTCACACGAGCGGCGAGTCCAGTAATTTAGTTGCGGACGTCATGAGACGCGCGGGAGAGCAACACTTTAAACTTAGCTCGCCGCAAAATGGACCGGCCGGCTATCCCGTTCTACTTAATTGTTAACTTGCTACTTAACTCACTAATTGCCGTTCAAACGAGATTTTCTATTTAACCTGTCAGGCTCACAAGTTAACTCGCTACTGTACTTGTCGAAGTGTAAGTCAGACGATGCTTCGTTTCCATTTGTATTTTTTCATTTGTACGAGTACGCGCATGAGTACATTATATGCATATATATAATATACTCATGCGTGATATTTTTATATATCATATTTTAGAGTCGGAAAACATCGTGAGTAAACCTGCATGTCTGAGGAATAAAAATATTTCGAAGCCATGTGAGTCAGCCTGAGAGTACTACGAGAACTGCAAGCATTGCAAGTACTGCAAGAACAGCTCGCCGAACTGATTGGAAATGCCTCCTCGAGTGCTTCATGCCTCGACTGCTAAACATATAGTGGGCTTTTCTGTCAAGAAATTCGAAGCTTGGGAAGTTGAGTGTTTCTTCCCCGTACCTCGAAAGACACCTTATTTGATCCCTCTCCGGTTGTGTTGGATCGCCGTCCCAACTAGGACGATGAGAGTGAGGAAATAGAGAGTATCTGTGCTTGCGCACACAATCGAACACTATAAGCTTATCTTGCGCAGATACCTAGTTATCCCTTACGATTGGTCGAGGTGACGGAAATTCTATCTAGAGTCGTTCTGGTGGACATAATCAATTGCTCCATAGCACTCTCATGGGTGATTGTTTTTCTTGGTATTATTGGTATAACTATTGACGCGAAGCTTCAATGGGGCCCCCATATGTCTAAATTAGCAGGCAGACTTAGTTCTGCGGCATAGGATGTAAGGAAGATTAGAAGTCTAACCTATGTTGAGACAGCTTGATTATTTTATTTTAGTTATTTTCATAGCGTAATTCTTATGGATAATTACTATGGGGTGATGCGACTGACATTAAAGTCATATTTATTTTGCAAAAGAGAGCCGTACGTGCGATTTACAATTAAATTGTAACGAGTCTCTTAGAAAAAAATTTAAGGAAATAAACATATTAACTTTGGCATCGCAGTATATTTATGAAAATGTAATGTATGTACATAAAAACGTAAATATCTTTCATAAGAATAAAGATACTTTTAATACTAGGAACAAACATAAGCTTGTAATAGCAGTAACTAGACTCCACAGAATTAGTAATTCATATCAATGTGTGCGCTTTTACAACAAAATCCCAGAAAATGAAAATGGTTGTGTATATTATATATTTTTATAATATATTATGATCCTTATAAGGTTTTATTAGAGGAAAACAGAGACAAATGCATGATTTCGTATTTTATTTTCCGTTTCTAAGTACAGCGGTTTAGATCTGTGTGTTGTTCCCTGATTCATCTTTAGAATTCTCAATAAAATGGAGAGAAAATTGTTACATATAATTTTTTGCGCAAGTAAGGGTGACGTACGAATCCTACACTGTTTATCTATCCTTGATTAAAAATTACGAAAGGGTCGCTCTCTAAGTTGCTTTTTACGATATTCACTGGTTGAGATGAAGTGATAGTTTCTCCTTCGTCGCTACCCTACGTCTAAAGGAGTGTGCGTGTATGTGTGTGTGTGTGTGTGTGTGTTAAAATAATACAGTGATATATTGAAACGTACAATTAAAAATATTAATGGGCTTTAGACGTGGTATCGATTTTATTGTAAGAGTTTGCAACTCTAAATGTAAACTTGAAAAATTGTAACATGTCACTTAAAAAGGTAGCAAAGCTGTTCTTACTGGTTTTTATTTAAGGTCTTGTTTTTACAAAAGGGTGTGCTGTATTTTGACGCCCATAAGTGCTTTAAACAGACTTTAATTAAATGGAGGTTTTGACGAAGAATTTCTGTGAAACAGTTGGTGTACTTCTTGAGTAATTAACAATGACTGCCTCTTTGATCTAATGTATACACGACCGATGATCTTAAGGGGACTTCAATTCGGTTCGAATCCCGGATCAAGTCAAAATCAATTATTGGAGTTCATCAGGACGTTGACGGTGATAAAACCCCGCGTTTCTCGAAGAGCACATAAAAACATAGGTCCTGCGCCTGATCTTTCTCCGACCAGATCGGATTACCATCTCATCGGAATATTTGAGTAGAGGAAATAGAGGGAATAGTGCGTTTGTGTTGCTCATACATTATTAATATCAAATATTATTATAATCAAGATTGCAGATGTACACGTACAAATTATACTTTGTACGTTAGTCATACTATTAGACTCATATTTTACGTTTTTTTTAGTTTTGATAATAAAAATAAAATGAGAGTAAAGATACAATCAAAACAAAGAAGATGTAAAGAATTTATCTCTTGATCAGCATCAACGTTAAAGGGACGCACAGTAACAACGCACACAGCTGGCCATCAAATTACACAAAACTTGACAGATAACGCCATATTTGTTTCTCTTTTTTTCCTATCAAACAGTTGTTGGTCGTTGCCGCATTAAGAATCCATTAGGTCCGCACGAAGACTTACTGATTAATTCCTCTTTATCAGCCTTGCTTGTATTATCAACTGTTAAGTACAGGTTGTGATTTATATATGCCGTTATCGTGGGTAGATGTGAGATGGCGCCGACTCCGAGTACTATCTCACTTTGGGCTTTCTTTCACGAATCTCAATGCCGAACCCCGTCATAGGTCTCCCATTCTTTATTTATTGGGGTTCCGCGATCGAAATCTTTAAAATTATTCGCTTCCCACGTGTAATATTCCCGAACCTTCTAGTCTAGTTGTTTCTGTTTTCAAAATCAAGTGCGAAAGGTACTTCGGTGAATCCCCCAAAACTCTTCTTAAATTTTTATTTTGTCACAATACGAACATATAAATTTATAAATTGTCATATTTTTGACGTTGATGAACAAATAATGATACACAATTGAACGAATTTCGGCCACAAGCGATACTAGTAACCATTAAAAAGTTAAAAAACAGAAACCTAATGGTTGAGGATATGGACTACGAAACTAAAAAGGCGTGAATTCGAATCCACCATTCGACTATTCCCACCATATAACTATTTTTCCGCAGTCATTTTATGCTTGGTAAGAGTAGTTAACGATAATGTTACTATATAAAAATAAACTCTGTTATTTTGTTGTACGAGAAAAGGTTTCGAGTAATATAGAATATTTAATACTGAACTCTTTGAAGTTGTATTTAAGATGCGGCCAAGCGGTCACTTAAAAGTTCTCAAATTCAAATTGTTTAAGTAGCCCGACATAAAATGGCCGTTAAACATCTAACTACTACTAATTCGGAGGCGCTTATTAGGACCTATGAAATTATTATGTTAATGTATGTGTAAGAGCTTGTTTATATAAGTGGATATATTTATTTATAACACTAGCGACTGTGTTTTATTATTCGAGCGTTGCATAAAGATATTTTCGATATAAGTAATTACGAAATGCTTATTGTTTGTATGGTATTGGATGGGAAATAAAATATCCTGTTCTGCTTCTTATTGTTGCACCGTGTAGTGGCAATGTAAGAATATCCACCATCTCATATCATCCCGTGGGTGTAGTAATAAACAACGGAGGGAAACAAATCAGAGATGGGCAGCAGCATTTTCCCAATAAGGGTAAAAATAAAAACACTGCTGTTGCCTGACCGCTTGCCAAGCGTGGTAAAAATGACTAGTGCCCCCCCCCCCCCATGCGGCAGTCTAAGGGAGCGATCTATCTTCAGCAGTGGACTTTAAGAGGCTGTAACAGTAACGGAAACGGATGGGAAACAAAATGTACTGTTCTCCTTTTTACTCATCAACCTGCAAATGTCCACCGAGCAAGGGTTTCTCCCGATTTAGGAATTTCTCTTACATATACCCTTTAACACTTTACAGGCGGAAAACGGTAACAGTATCAGTCATCTCGCAACCTTACCGCTACAGTCCGTCACATTTCTGGGCATTTTACGACAGTCATATACAAGATGGTTATACCGCCATCTATCGGAAACAATAACATTTTTCTGGCGCATCCCATAGTCACTCTTTACGTCACCATCTGATTGAATAGAAGTGGCAGATTGCCTTGCGCCGACACCACATAGCAGTTCCTTATAAATAACATTTTTGTATAAAAGAAGCATGACGAACGAGCAACATACATCTTTGGTGGTAGAGTTAAACTGCAACTGTATTGAGGTTGCAGCACGAATGATTCGGCTCGATCGGCATAGCACCACGCTCTCATAGAACATCAGCGTAAAATAGCAGCTTAATACTGGTGTGATTCGTACGGTGAGTAACGGGAGACCCTTTTTACTGGAAACGGGGCATTCTATCTTAGTTCAAAGGGGTGATAAATGTAGATGTCTATGGGCCATAACATCCACTTACCATCAGGTGGAATGTGTGCTCATTTTTCCCCTTATTCTATAAAAAAATACTAAGCTGTAAGTCGAAATCCAGTAAACCATCCGTGCGAAACTGGGGCGGATCGTTAGTTTTTTTTTAAATAAAAATGGATTTTAGAAGTTTTGTGTTACGTTCCAACCATAACTAATACGTATTTTTAAATAAAGTCTTACTAGCACACAAACATTTAAAGCAGAAACGATAAACGTAGTTGTATTGCCTTGATCTTTAAATTCCTAGCAGCCTAACTTGTAGTTCCACAGCTCGAGATTACGATCGGATTGGTTGTAGCAACCAAACAGACATCCAGATAAGCATCATTGCCACATCGCCCTGTTCCAAGATCACGATAAAACTGAGTTTTAGATTGCTATAGTATTTCGACATGACTGAGTTTGCACGCGGGCGCTGGTAGAGATACTATCCGCACCAAGGTTGGCGAAACATCTAAATCGAGTGTTAAAAGCGTACCTCTGTACTTTTTCCAGACCTATCGTCCTTTTCGTCGATCATGGCGTGGTTTTAAAATGAGAGTACTTCACTTTAAATTCATGGGTTCGTATCGCAACTTACGGGAGTCTTTACAGAGCGTAGAGAGGAGCTAGAGTACCTACTGTTGTATTTGAACCCTTGCAGTGGTTTGTTTGGACAAGCTTTTTTGAAATTAATTTGTATAAGAAATGTGGATTTGGATGTGTCACACTTCAAGCCAGTAAGTACCAACTCCGAAAGATTCCAAGTCAGAGAGGGAGCTTTATTAACCAATAAACATAACTTGCTTAAAGTCTCTGGCACGAAAAAATAAGAAGTGCATCTGTACAAACGCTTTGTTCTTGGTAATATTCATCGATATTCGTCTTTGTGTTCGAAATAGTCTAGGAGAAAATTTAGTATCGTTATTCATGGGAGCAACCCATTAGACCACATACATACCCTTCGGCAAATTGTACAGAAGTCCGAAGAGTACAATCTGCCACTGTGCCTGGCGTATGTG
>DWHP01001656.1:0-15673 GCA_018247895.1 Parnassius honrathi | reverse complement strand
TCTCCTTCCACATGCACAAAACTTTCTCATTTTTCTATTCGGTTAAAAATCAATACAGGATTATTTTTCAAAGAGTAGCCAAATTTTAAACTTAAATTCATATATATAAATGTATAAATATTGATATACCGTTATCGCAGTTTTTGAGAATACGAATATATAGGGCTTCTACTTTTATTTGAAATTATCCCAAATTGAATGTGATTTATAGGCAACAACGTCTATGCCTACCCATTGACCCTTACGAATGTGTGCGTGCGCAGTAAAATCAGTTAAAATAATGCATTACCACGTATTTTTAATTTAAAAGATAAAAAGGACAAAATGTTTGAATTTTTTCCCTCATTCTGAAACTTCCTATATTACTTTATCTTATTCTGAACCTTCTCTGCAAATTTGGTCAGTTATTATATAATAACCCATGGTGGGTGAATAACCTTTTTGTATATATAATAATATTTTCAAATGTTAGAGTTCAAAAAAAATATTTGGCAGTTAAGTCGGTCCGACAAACGTGTCTCTAATATTTTAAACCTAGGCACTTTGATCTTCCAATTTAATGACTCAATATAAATTGATCATCATAGTAAAACTATTGAGAATCTGTGGTGGTAAAAATAATAAGAGTTCCAATGCACTGGACGCAGATATAATCCAGGAAGACTTCACCTATACACCCCATTTTTACCCTGAAATCAATTATTAATATTGTGTTCTTTTAAAACAAAAAGCCTAGCAACACTATGTATGCGCAACGTCGACGAGAGCTCACGAAAGGGCGGTCGCGCCTAAATTATTCACCAAGCAACACTGAGCACCCGCGTGCATCTCACTCCCACTTGAGCACTGTGCATAAGTTCATTTTGTTCACGCTGTGTATAGCAGGTATTGCGCTTTCGCCCGCCACATACAGTCGTCTCAGTCCCGTTAATATTACCTATATATTTCCTTCTCACTTGCTCTCATTCGGTTAGTCTCAGCGATGTGTTTGCCCGACGCTTGGCAGTCGCGCTTCGCTTTGTATGTGATGTACAGATTAGCTTCAGGAATCAGAGATTGCATGCGCTTTAACGAACATAAAATTTAAATTCTCCAAATTATCTTATGTATGCATATTAATATAGTACGTGGCGGTAATGTGGTCATCCGGTTAATATGGTCACTTTCTTATAACACAAAAACTACAGCCTTGTTTGCATAGATGGCTTTGTGATACGATGGCTCTTCATCGGTCAATCAAATAGTATACAATCAAAAGGGCGCTGCCTTATTGACGCCATTTTTACGGTTACCATTAAAATAAATATTTTAGTCGAGTTTAGTATGCTGTAGAGTAGTTAGTTTTTTTTTAAGTTGATTTGCGAAGTGTTCCTAATATTGTCCTTTGCCAAAGCCGTTTTGTTTATTTTTCTTACTATAATAGTTATAATATACGACTTTGTGTTTTTGTCTCTGTCCTCCTCCTAGTTTTGGTTTTATAGGGCGGCAAAGCTTAAGGTGATCATATTACCCTCACGTAGGTACCTTAATACGATCAAGTAATAATAAAGTAAGCATGTCTTACAATGTGTCTGTTATACTATATATAATAATATGCATATAAATATCATGGACTGCCCCATTGGTTAAATGGATTGGTAAGTGGGTAGGTATTCGGTTTTTCTGTCATTTGGAAATTCTTAGCAGCAGTCCGCAGTCAGGAAGTTGACGGTGTTTCGCCCCCGTGCCTCGGAAAGCAAATACAGCCGTTGGTCCCGCGGCTCTCTCTTCAACCGTATCGAATCACCAGCTCCTCTGATTACGTGAATGATTGTGTAGACTGTAGAGAGTGCACCTGTACTTGCGATTGAAATATTTTGTAAGTACACTCTACTCACTACCTCAAATCGTCCCGTGGGTGACGTGTAAGGCGACAGAGGGAAACAAGCCAGGAGATGGACGGCAGCATCTTCTTAATAACAACCAAAAGTAAAAACTGGGGTTGCCATCGACATATATGTACTACGCACTAGATATGGCATTCCGAAGACTCACTATGTTCAACTGAACTGTATTGCAATCCGTACACTTGTTATTGTGGCTTCGATATTAAAGCAGTGTGGAGGGGCGTTAATGATAATTTTATATTAAATTAGCACAGATGCAAAATAAACGAAAATTAAAAAAGAATGTACTCGATTAACAATACAATCTAAAAAAATAATATTTATTATGACAATTTTCGCGCGTTTATATCAACTGCGCATGCGCGGCTAATGTTTCCCGCGCAAGTGCGGATACAGAGTAGTGCACATTTTTTGTTTGGAATAGCTTCTCTATTACGTAATACATATAACTCAATGGCGGTTGTTAATCAACCTACCAAGCGCGGCAAGTGTGGCAAATATCCCCCCCTATGAGGCAATCTACGTGGAAAGTCTATATTCAGCAGTGGACTATAAATAGGTGGTAACGGTACCTTACCTAATATAGCTGAACTTGCGGAGGGCTTTAATGATCATTGTGATGATGCTATTACTTTATAGGTAATTAAAAATACAAGTGGTACAATTAAACATTTTGTACAACCGACTTCAATATAAATAAAACGAGAACATCATCAATGTACTCGAAGTCAATTAAATACACATTATTATGGATAACTCAAAAACTACTGGTCGAATCTTAACATGCGACCACATGAGAAGCACCAGCTTTCGAATAAAAAGAATCATCAAAATCGGTTTACCTAGAAGAAAGTTCTGAAGTGATCAAAATATAATCAAGGTAATCAAACGTATAAAGAAATACCGTCGAATTGAGAACCACCTCCTTTTTTTGAAGTCAGTTTAAAACGAATAAAGTTAATAAAAAAAATGAACAAAGGAGTTAACTTTGAGCAATTAATATTATTTTACCATTTAAATTTAAAACCATTTACTTAGTAGTATGACGATATTAAAACTATAACTAATATATATATATATAAATGTATCATGTATCGTGGTGGCAGTAGATACATAAATTTCACAATCACAAAGATCCCACCGAACTATTATTTGTAGATTCAAACCAGCGATCCTCAGCGCAGTAACTCATCGCCAAGCCTCTGCGAAAACGAACCGCAAGTCAAAAAATTGTAATTAAAATGGCGACTCATTTATTTTAATAAAGCAAACAAATCAATCTCTCTTGCTCTCGGCTCTCCTTTGACGTCGACACGAGAGGCCTTGCCCGCAGAGGTGCCCTCGAAGCACGCATGAGCGGTCAAGCACTCGCGAATCTCTTTGATTGATCCGTCAATTTTTTTAACAAGAAATATCAATCTCTCATATATTTCTCGTAAGGTTTATGTATGAACGTGTTGTATAGGCACAGTAGTTACAGCCTGTTTTAAAGACGAAATTTTCTCTGTAAATGTTTAATTGTTGACGTTATTTTCATTTGAGAAACGAGCACACAGTACACCCGAGGGCAAGCGGACAGTTGTTGCACGAATGGGTCGGCTCGACTGGATAGGGCCACGCTCTCACGGAATATCAGCGTAAAATAGCAGCCTAAAGCTGCTGTGTTTCGTATAGTAAGTGTAGAGAACCGGAGACCATTCTTACTGGAAACAAGGATTTCAATCTTAACCAAGATGACAACAACAACACTTTGATTCTTAATCGAAGATATATGTAGTTGTCTATGAGCTACAGCGTTCACTTATCATCAGGTGGACTGTGTGATCGTTTGACATCGTTATTCTATAAAAAATTGCTTTAACTTAACCAACCTATGTTACGTAACTTAAATTTTAAATTACGTGATTTAGCTCACTGTTACCCAGAGCATTAATACAAGATGGAGTGAAACAAGATCAAACAAATGTTTAGTAATAAAAAACACCTCCACTTTCAAGTGTCATCCCCCATTCGTCGGCGTAAACGTAACTCGCAAATTTATGCAGAGCGCCGGTAGAGCGCGCTCGAGTCGCGTTTAAGGTAAGCCCTGTTTATTATAATCAAAGAATATCAGAACGAGAGACTCCGTTATTCTTTCGCCTGCTCGGCCCACATTTGCATTACAAAGGTCGTCCCATCAGGTGGGGGATGCTGTTTAAATGATCTCAATTGTCTCGAGCACTTCTCTAGATCGCACTAATTAGTGAGAGGTGTCACATAATACAGAGTACTTATTTAATAATTTTTAATTTCCTAACAAATTAACTTCCCCGCTATGAAATCTGCGAAATATTTCACCGGTGGCAGAAAAAGTCGTTAGCATCATTGTATCGTCAAGCATTTTATTCAGTTCAATAAGGACTTAATTTTACCTTTACAGCGTGTCTACACCATAGTCACCCTTAGGGTTACAATGAAATGCCTCGTTTCTAGTAAAAAGTGTACCCGGTCTTCTAAACTTACCACACTTATCTAACGTATTGGCATCGGGCTGCTATTTTAAAATGGTATCGCGAGAACGGAGTCCTTTCTGGTCAAACCTACCCATTCATGTTACAAACATAATATAGATTAGCATTGTTGTATCACATGTAAAAGCCTGGTTAATCGGCGACAAAAGTACGTTGTCCTCTTAATAATTTAATATCTTGGACAGCGTTTCCGTATATAGCAACACTGGTTACTGTGGATTTCGCCCCCAGGATCGAAGATGTACTGCCACTTGCGCACGGTGACCTCTTTGACTGTTGCGACACTGTGAAGTTATTATTAGACACGGAATTAATGGTTTTTGTATATTAAGAGTTATAGATGGACTATGGGACTTGTGTGAATGATACATACCTATATATTTCTTTCACCCTAGGATTTATTCGTAAGGCAATATACGGGAGAGGTCTATGTTCAACAGTGGCTTTTGGAATGGGAAAATATCCTGAACAGCGTCGGGGAGTATCCTTTGAAGATGGTACTATCAATGCGCCGACCGAGCGTGATCATCAAGGCACATCCTCTTTACAACAGTCAGCAGTGGACTTCAATGTGGTGATGTTGAACAAAAAGTATAAAAGAATTAAATAATTGTAATGTATTTGGTCAGCTCACCACGGAGAGAAGCATTTCGAAATCACCTTTGTTCCCTAAACATTAATAAAAAGAAAACATTTTTATTTAACAATCGTATACAAATGAAAAAAAAATTATCTGTTAGAAATTGTCCTACAGCACCAAGAAGTTTAACAAAAGCTACATGGTGACACGATCTTTAAGTATTTTGTAAAGAATTTCCTAAGGAGAGTTTGCTTAGAAATTCTTTATAATTCCCAATGATTTGTTATATTTACGCGAACATTACTTACACTCGACTGTATTTTTTTGTGATTTTGGTGATTTTATTTTATTTAAAAGCTGGTGCTTCTCATATGGTCCTATTGATCAAGATCTGACCAGTAGTTTTTGTGTTATCCTTAATAATGCGTAATTAACATTATTAAGGATAACTCGCTCCATGGTCACGGGGCGATTGAGATATTCAACCTTTCGATGTCAAAGCTAGCCCGGAGTCTTTTAAGTATTTATTTTCGTCCGACGTAGGTAGGAATGAGCTCACTGCATCTTGATATCTAACAGTGGTATGCTTAGATTTAGTTTCACTTCCTTTCCCAAATTTTAGCAATATTATTTAGAACATAGAAGACATCCCTGTATCACAAGAAGCAGAAGGTGGGACACGGAACATTTCTTCCAGCTTTACTTGGTAGCATAATTCCTTTTCTGCGTCTGGAGACGATCTGGGTATGTGCCAACATCCTCTCCGGCTCCATGGTGCAGTGGCCAGCAACGAGTTGCAGCGCCGGGGGCCGCGGGTTCGAACCCCGCACAGAACAAGTATTTGTATGGCTTACAAATAATTGCACAGCAATACGATAAAAATCCTAGGTGGGGTAACGTTTAAAAAAAGATTTAAGAAAAGATTAAAAGAAAAAAAACTAATCCCTATTTCTGGCGATAAATAGCAATGCTTACACTCCTATGCTACGGTCTGCAGGGTAAATATAGGGTGCCAGTACAAATGCAGCCTGCGAGACATTCCATCTTAATCCCGGAGTAACACATCTGGATCTTCTTAGTTTATAGTTGACTGCATGTAGGTGGCGGTACTGGCGGTACTGACGGTAGGTGGTAACCACCTATCGTCAGGTGGATTGTAAGTTCATTTGTCATTTTAAATTAAAGAAACTAACTTTTAATTAAAAAAAATGTTTAAATGTTTGATAGTAAGTTATATAACTGTAAGTAATTCACATGTTGCTTCCTAGACACCATCAAATCATTATGATTAGGGAAGAACGTGTCAAAAACCGACAGAGCGACCCTCCGAGCACTAACTCACTTGTCGTATCCCGCTGCCAAAGACGACGAGTCAATTCAATTAAATAAATCCTTTAATAAGCAAATAAGCAGAAGCGAGAGCCCAATACGGAGATCAAAGATACCCTCTCAATGTCAGACGGAGCCTGCGCGCTTCACCGTATAACGCGACCGGTTCAAAACTGGCGAAACATTGTGTTGAAACTCTATAAAATATTGAAAGACTAAACTTAAGATTCAATAGTAGACTAATTAACGTTTATAAAGAAAACTTACATAAAATGTTGCAACAAAAGTAACTTAATAAATTAATATATTAGATATTGGAAAATTCCCAAACTGATACTTGACTTTATATTATAAAACAATCGTAGACTACAACCACAATAAGAGGTTAATTAAAATAATAATATTTTGGAATGTTACTTGCTTTCTTGCTTATGAAATAACTTTCAGCTGCTGCTATAATATTATGGTTGTAGCACAAATGGGTCGACTCAACCGGGGAAGGACCACGCTCTTACAAAATGCCAGCGTAAAATAGAGGCTTAATGATGCTGTGTTTTGTATGATGAGTGTCGAGAAGGGGATACTCTTGTTACTGGATATCAGACATTCCATATTAGTCTTCAGGGGTGATAACTCATCTGCATTTGGATTCTTAACCGAGGATAAATGTAGATGTCTATGGACAACAGTATCAACTAATCATCACGTGTACTGTGTGGTCGTTTGTCACTCTCATTTTATAAAAAAAAAGCACTATTACAACATTTTGACGCACTACACATACAGCGTAGCTTAATTAGAATCCAACTATAACCTAACAAATAAATTCCGATCACAATCACTTATGTTGTGTAATTTTTTTACAAGTTTAAAATAAAACCGATAAAGATGAAGAGTATGTAAGCCAACAGGAACTCTGCTTATCACGATGTTAGGGGCACAGGGCAGCCTCTTTGCAACACAAAAATCTCGCTATTACTAAAAGAGTTACCACAACAGCAAAAATCTTTTAACCGATTAAGTGACATATCAAACAACTGATAAATCCCAAAAACCGGTCATTCGTTTCTGGTAACCTTATGTAAGTCGACGAGGTGCTTGCTTCGAGACCTGGCCTTCCGGCAGTAAGTGCTTTTTGCAGTGGATTACTACGCAAGAGCCGTTAGGTTTAAATCTTTCGAAGGCGTCCTTCTGTATCCTGGCGCTGGTGGTATAAACTTGTGCGCGTGAGACTTATCTGATAGTGGTTATTCCGTTCACGTTGGGTGAGTCTATTTCGAGTTTGTTTTGGTGGACAGCGATGAAAGTTGTGTCCTCCCCTCCCACCCTACCGCCGCAGCTAAGGTGGAATCGCAAGGAAAGAAGAGCGTTGTTATGGCGTACGCATAGGTATTTTCTCATTAAAAAATGTTAACTAAACTGGCCTTAATCGTCTTCAATTAAGAAACGAATTAAAAAAAGTAAATAATAATGTCCTTCAGATCGAATTTCGGTCACAGCGGTCAGTCGGTCAGCCTCAACGGAAACTAGTCATCGACGTAGAGCAGGATTATAGTGCCCAAGTGTACGCGCAAGCACAGGTGCACTCTCTATTCCCTCACTTAGGTAGAGTTAGGTACCAATGGGACGGTAAACCGGAGAGAGATCAAGTTCAGGATCAAGGGCTTTACGTGCTTTCCGAGGCACGGCATGAGATACCGCCAACTTAATGACTCCAGGCAGCTACTGAGAAATTTTGACGGAAAACTCGATAACTGATTTTTTTGGCCCAACCCGGGAACTCATGATCTGCAGTTATATTTACAACCACAGTTCAACGAGGCAGTCAATACTCGTAAATAATCCTGTCTGACTGTAACAAACCTCAATAAATAAACCAACAGCGGGTGATAACAGTGAAGCGGTCAGGTTATACCGAGTACGCGAGTGATACGAGGGGCTTTGTCAACGATGGTCCTTACTAACATCTGATGCCTTTACTTCCTCTGCCGACTGCGCGAGGACAGTTCATTACAGCGCCTATGTGTAGATTTTGGCTTACAAAATTGTGATTTTATTAAGATTTTAATTGCAATCAAAAATTTTGTAACAGGCAAGTATATATAACATTCGATCATAACATACATACATAACATAAACACTCACGCCTGTCACTTCTCTCGCCTCCTTCACATTTTTTTTATAGGATAGGAAGACAAACGAGCACACAGTCCACCTGATGGTAAACGGTTGCTGTGGCCGATAGACGTCTACATCGATCCTCGATTACGAATCAAAACGCAGATGCGTTGTCATCCGTGAGGACTTAGGTGAAATGCCTCGTTTCCAGTAAAAAGGGTCTCCGGTTACCTTTCAGCTGCTGCTACACTCACCATACGAAACACAGCAGCATTAAGCTACTATTTAACGCTGATATTCTGTGAGAGCGTGGTCCTTCCCCGGTCGAGCGACCCATTCGTGCTACAACTTGACTACTAATATAACTACAGCAAGGCCCTACCACGTATTACATCCATATACCTACGCATACATGCTCGTCAGTTAAGGGTACTCTTAATTTGGCCCGTTTTCAATAAATCGCCAGTTTGGTCGACAAATTTTCGCCTAACACGTCCCTTTCCGAATCTGCCATTCACTTCTGCAACATAAATTTTCTTTGTCGATCATAACGTCATAATATAATTTGGTTTGGCTGTAAGACTGATGGATACTACAGTCTTCAGCAGATATGAGAGCATACAGGACACTGAACAGACGGTTACCCAAAAGGCAAGACTTGCGCAACTTCAATACACGTATTGTAAAATTCTTTCCCAGAGATCTGTCTGGCGGGAAGAGCCATCTGTCTTATTGAAGACCAATTGTGACATGTCATTTTCAGGCCATCTAAGTTTGGCAGACATTTTGAGTCAGATTGACATATTCTAACAATCCAAGACAAGTCTCTTCCGACACTATTCCGATTATATCCAATAAACGACGGGGCCCCAGGTGAACATGGAATTACAGAGGAACTCCTGTAAGCGAGTGAAAAGCAGGCACTTAAATTTCTTCAGTTCTGTCTCCCATGATGGTGTGATTTAGACATTTACTGTCTCATTAACATCTCTTTCCAAGCGATTACAATATGGATGTCTTCAAGAAAAGAGGGAAAAGGCTTTTGTTAATTCGGTGTGCTTCACTATATTCGGCTGCATTACCTGGGTCCTTACCATCAGGTGGGGTAGTAGTCAAACGCTAGCTTGGAATAGTTAAAACTGCAGCTAACTCTGAAGCTTTCTTGAGATACTCAACGTCCGAATAACGTTTTAAGCTAGCCATATTCTCTAGTCAACAACAAGTGAACTGCTGAACATAGGCCTCCCACAAGGAATGCCACAAAGTACGGTCCTGAGCTACCTACATGCATCGACTTCCTGAATATTTTACTAGGTCGTCACTCTATCTACTGGGGGGGTCGACCTACACTTCGCCTGCCGGTACGAGGCTGCCACACGAAAACCTTTTTTCCTCGTCGATTATCGGTTCTTCGAGCTATATGGCAACTTCAGATTACTAATCCGTTGGACTACATCGGTCACTCTGGTTCTACTGCAGATATCTGCTTTTATCACACAGAGAAACCCCGAGCATAACTCTGTCCATAGCTCGCGACTTTGAGCTTCCTCATACGACCGACAGCGAAAGACGATGTCTCAGATCCAAAGATCATCACGGGCAACACGCACTGGTTGTACAATCTAGTTTTGAGGTATGCTTGACGAGAAGATGTGTCGCAATCTCCCGAACGCTGCCCAGCCGAGCTGAATCCCTCGATTGACCTCTCGGTTGAAGTTGAATGTACCTAGTCGTTCTATTTGTCCCCGGTAAACGACTTCGAACTTATTGCTCCCAATAACCACCGGCATAGGTGTGACATGGACATTACACATGACTTTTGTTTTGTCCATGTTCATCTTAAGGCCTATCCATTAGGAGACATTATATAGGTGATTATGCGTTGTACTTGGGTCCTCCAACGATTCTGCCAACTCTGTACTCTAATTTAGTACCGTATCCTTTTTAGACCAGTATTTGAAAACGTCTACCAATGCAGCGGTGAAGAGTTTCCGGGATATAACCTCACCTTGTCTTACACCTCCCTGCAGTTGGATAGGTTTCGTACTCTGATTCTGTATTCGGATAGCCATCGTAGCCTTACTGTACATTACTTCAGAACTTCGATATACCGACAATCAACTTGGCGCTGCTGAAGGGATTGCAGGACCGCTCAAATTTCGTCGGAATCAAAGGCTTTCTCATAGTCCACATACGCCAGGCAAAGCAGCTGATTCTTTGGACTTCTGTACAATTTGCCGAAGGGTATGTTGATCTATAGTCTTACTACCGCTGTCCATATCCTGCTTGTTTCCCTCTATCTCCTCTTTTGACACAAACTGGAAGATATGGGCTAGTGGGTATTCTTACCCGCCACTACACGGGGTTCTATTCTCTAGTACTGAACACAATTTGTTTCCGTCTGGACTGAACCAGGCTCAGTCTTCAGCTCTTAGAAACCCCGAGTATTGCTCTCGAGCGAGGTTTAAGTTTTTGTGCCTTGTGACCAGGACAACTCTCACTGGAAAGCCATAGGTAGTGATGCTTCCCTACACGATTCAAGACAATATACTGATTAATTTTGGCTGAGGTCTTTACTCCCGTTTCACCAAATGAAGCTTCGTAAATCCTCGATATTACAACTCCAACAAACTACAACTGATGCATGATGATGGCCACGCCCACGTTAAGCTTTTTCAATAAGTTGTAAGGCTTTTTTAGAACGAGCGTACACTTCATCATTTTGCTTGTTTTTCGTTATGTCATTTAGTGCTCTACAATACCGTAGTAAGGTGCTTTGAAGTAATTCCAACATATTTCCTGATTAGTTGATACGATGCATATTAAATATTTATTTAAAAAAAAATCTATCCAAGTTTACAACCAACTCACGTCACTTGTTCATCGAAATACATATTCTAATTATTTTATTATTCATCTTACTAAAATGTCTTTGCGTTGCGTAAATATGATAATTTAAAATTTGACATATTTTTCTTGTGGATAAGGTATAATTCCGATATAAAGCGGGGTAATACCGAAAATTCGGTAAAGTAGTCCTTTTTGACTTATGACAGGTTTGGATTTACTTTTTGTTCGTTTATATCCCTCTGCAAAAAGAATTGATACATACTATATGTTTCTAGTACAACTATATTTCGCTCACTTGAATTTTCGGCATTACTTCACTTAAAGACCAGTGTTTTTAAACATTTACACACAGTGTTTTTAAACACCATGGCATCACACCTTGGGTTTCTGTGGTTGGACGTTTGTTAGTCTAGTTAAAGAGGTTTCTTTAAACTTTTATAACTTTTATTATCCGTTGCTGCAATATTCTGTGGATACATGACACTGTACTTCGGGCAAAGAGATAAAAGTTTTTCGATGTTACTCCATCATATCCGAACCGATTTCAAATTTTTTTTTCTTTACAAAGGTTATATTGTCTAAATATTGTACAAAGGTTATACAGTTTGAAGGTGGAACTCCTCAGTAGGTAACAGCACATCGATCGCAATCAGTGTTATAGATTAAGATAAATCGAATTTTAACCCTACATGATACATAAGTAAAGATATTTATATTATATACATTGTAATACATAAGGTAAGGGATCCCCTAGTAATGAATATTGCTTATTTAACATTATAGGTTCTATAGATTGGTGATCAGTTGGTTGATCGGAGGCCAATCCTTAAGCTTAGATTGTAGATTGTAATTAATAGCTATTATGGTAGTCAGAAACTTACTGTATTCAAGCAAATTACATACGAGACACAAAAGTGCTTACGATTATGACAGGCTATTGTTTAGACATAATTGTAGATAGGACATGGGAAGTAAAATTAAGTATCATTTATAAAAAAGTGTAATTTCTTACTATTTAGATAGAATTGTATGTCACACAACTAGTAACATTTGAATAATAAAATAGGTGGGAAATTTCCAATTACACAATAAAAACACTAAAGATATACACTTGAGTACCAATTAACGAAAATTAAAGTTTAATAAACATAAAATTTAATAATACCTAGATATTAAGTAAAACAAACAATCAAACTTCTAGCGTTTTTCACCTGTAGTTTGTAAAAATATTTGGGACAAGTTTTTTCTTTCCGTACAAAACAACACGAAGTAGATTGAATTATATCTTTGAATTATACCTACTACTCTACCTTTGAATTATATCTTATCTTACATTATGTAATTAGTATCAGAAAAGTATTGCAGTTATTATAATAAGGAATTACTACTTTGTCTGTAAACACTACGAGGTGCATATTTTTATTTTATTAGCTAAATAACTGTCGCAAATATTTGGACCATTAAAATAAACTTTATCTTTATCATTATTCAGTGCGAATTCATCTGGACTTTCCTTAATTTGAATCAATTCAATTTCCTTTACGATTAAATCGACAGGTATACAATCTATGTCAGCTCTCCTTGGTTTTAAAAATTTTAGGTGATGATTTCTTATATTTACGCGAACACTACACATTTAAATAATTTAAATTTTATGTAATTATTTCTGCATACGACTGATTACTAATTATTTCCGTTATCAAACCGACGTAATATTTCTATTTCCTATTTTCATAATATAAAACGAGTATAGTATCTACGAGATTATATGCTATAGCTTCTTTTACTTGATTTTTCAATATTATTGATTGACTTTTATTTTAATTTTTTTATCTACATCCAAATTATTATTTACTTCAGCCTTAATTCCTATATTACGAGAATTATTTTGTTTTGTTCTCAATACCCTTTTTTCACATTCGCTATCTTCATCTTTAACGATAATTTTGTTATCCAGTCTTTTAGTATACCTAAAAGACTGGATAATAAAATTATCGTCGCAGTCTGTGATTGTAAATCGGTCTTTTCAATTTCATCTAAACGCATTATGTCAGCAAATATAGTGGATCTTTATCGTGTACTCTTTTTCTTATTGTTTCTTCGGCTTTATCATCATCGTAAATCGATATTTTATCGTCCACAATATTTATGTCACTGTCACTATGGAGGCTCATAATATCCTTTAATGAAGTGGTTGAGCTATTTATAAGTCATACTTCTTTGTTTTATTTGATTTGTTTTTTGTTTGTTTTTTTTTTCTTTGTGAGTTAGTATATATCAACTTGATTGTCCAAATTATTCTCTACCACGGTAGTGGTAACTGTACGTATATATCCGGTTTTTTCATCTAAAATTGTCTTCTTCTTTTTTGGTATTTTTCTATTCCATACTGTCAATTTTTTTATTCCTTTCTTCCGTATAAAAATTAACCTAAACCCAGTCCACTAAATCAAAATCTAAATAATTTTCACTGTTTTATATTATAACAACATCACTCCGGGGGCTTATTACATCACTCATAGAGAAAGTGCTCGAACGCCTTTTAAATTTTATGTCAGATTCCTTCTTAGTTTTGAGTTTTCTTTTTAAAATATTCGTTTATGGCTTTTAGGATGTTTTCGCAATTTTTTTTTCTTTATTTTGTTTTAAAAGTTTCTGAATCATTACTTCTGCTCCTTCAGCCACTCGTTTTTTTTGTATTATCGTTTTTACCTCACAAGATTCTTTCTATTATATTCGAGAGATGATATTCGAGTTTTTCAAAACTGATTTTAATATGATGATCATCTTTCTGATTTCTCAAGCATTATGGTAATACTGATTTTTAGTTTGCCACAAATGGTAGAAACTCGCTATCTTTTTTTGATACTAGGCCCTATAATTTTTTGATTTAAGACTGGTCTCTTAAGTAATTGGAGTACACTTATTTTCAGAAGTAGAGTAACTGATAGTTAATTTTTTATTCGAAATATCAATGCACATTAACCTTATTGGCTTTGGAACTGCATAGTGCTGGGTTTGTGGACTTTTTTATATTAAATAAATGTTTTCAAAGCTGCTGGATCATACATATCTTGCGGAACTACATTTGGGTTTAATGGATAAATTCCGGATTTTTTGAACCCATTTTGAATAATTTCGGTATCTGTCTGTTGCCATGTCTCAGCAAAAGTACATTGCGCAAATACATTTTTTGGATTTTTTTCCAAAACTATGTCGTTGCCACTCAACTTACTTTCTGTGCCATTTTGATTTGAATGATTTAAATACAGCAACATTAAGTGGCTGTAGCAAATGAGGTAGGTGTTTCAGGATAGTTATATCGTTTTTATGGTATAGCCGTCGTAAATTAATAGAACTGGCCGTTCAGTACCAAGGGATGGAATTAAGATTTTATCTATATAATCATGAAATATAGATGACTCCATCCAGCCCCTAGAACTGATCACATAGGACAACTCAAAATCAAATTCATCCGACTTGGCCATCCATTGGTCCCACATTGTTTCCCTTTAAAAATTATTAAAGGAGATTTTTTTGCATTGATGACTGCTAAGACCGTTATATTTTCTATTCCCGTCCCATATGTTGTTCTCGAACAAAGTTTATTAATTTTTCCGACAACTTTGATTTTTGTCGGATCTAGGGATAGAGATGTCTCGTCCAAATTTCGAATTAAATCAGTTTTTTCTGACAGATTCAAATTAGCCAGCGTATCTTTAAGCAGCGCAAAGAATTCAGAAACACATGTGGAAACACACAACAAATGGATCTGTGATATTCCTCCTTATATGTTCCACTGGTTCTGGTTTTTTAAACGAAAGCCCATGTTGTTTTTAAATTTATAAACCAGTCCGGTCCGCGTTTATTATTGGTAAAAAGGGTTTTTAAGTATTTTTTTTTTCAATGTACTATGTCAAATACATTTTGCCTCGTTAGACCGAATTCCCACTGTTTCATAGTTGCGATATATCGCAACTATGGAACAGTGCGGTTTTTTTCTCTGATATATTTTTTTATCAAAGCGTCGTTGTTGGGATATTTTTAAACTCTTCAGCGGCAGGGTACATACATCATTGGATATCACTGCTTGAATTGCTTTATCCATATCATCCTGAGCATAATGCGCAACTGTTTTAGTATATTAACTGGGCATTTTCTCCTGTAACAATTTGTAGAAATTAATAGTGATCAAACAACAAATAAATTTTATTGTGAAAAAAGTTACCAAAAGTGAGTCTCGCGAACTAATGGTTATTAACTTGAAATTTATAATAATAATAATATCCACTACCTCATATCATCCTCTAAAAAGCTTGGTGTTGTTATACCCCATCAATGTTAGGAGATCGGTTAACGCATCTCTTTCACGCTGCTGCGTCAGCACAATAAAGCCTATA
>DWHP01001655.1:0-15676 GCA_018247895.1 Parnassius honrathi | reverse complement strand
CCAACTTTCGTGAACGCACTACGCGGCAAACGGCCCGATACCGTCCACACCATCTGGATGCTTGGCGGTCCACCTGTACGTTTCACAAGGAGTTTTATTCCGCGTACGACCTCTCTGTGGAATAGTTTACCCCCGGCGATTTTTCCAGAACGATACGACCTGGGGACCTTCAATAAAAGAGCTTACTCCTTTCTCAAAGGCCGGCAACGCACCTGCAATTCCACTGGTGTTGCGGTTGATCACGGGCGGCGGTAGTGACTTAACGTCAGGTGAGTCACATGCTCGTTCGCCACCTCTTCTATAAAAAAAAAAAAATACACACACTGCACATTTCATTTTTCACCTTCTTTCTTCTTAATTTCGAAGAGCTGTTGCTCGGCGGCGACGCTATCGGAAGCGGCACCGACGCCAGCGCCGCTCGTGGCGTCGCACGCGTTGCGTATACTTTCAGTCATATTAACCGCATTCACTAAAGTCAATGTCGTGAAATCTTGTGCGTATATGCGTTCCTTTTCTACTCTCGGCAGCATCCCCATAATAAAACGATCACGTAGCGCGTCCTTCACGTTCGAAAACTGACAGTTACTGGTAAGTTCGCGTAATCTTACGGCCCACTGCGACGGTGTTTCGGCTTGTAGTTGGGTAGCAGTATAAAATTTATGACGCTTGCCAAACCCAACTTGTTTGGGGATGAAATGCGCATCCAACAATCTCAAAATGTCTTCATAGGGCACGGTTTGTAGCTCTTTTGGAAGGGCCAGGTCGGACGCTAACTTATATGAGCCCTCGGTGTGTGCACTCAGCAAGATCGCTCGCCTCTCGATTCTCGCTGTATCATTAACTATATCAATGTCGTTAGCGATGAACTACTGTGTAAGTCTGTTCTTGTAAGTTTTCCAAGACTGTACACTATGATCAAAAACAGACAAAATACCAAAATTTCCGGTCGACATTTTTTTTAATACGAGGGTAGGCTCGTCGCTACTGTTAGATATTTTGTTGCGGGCTCAGATGAAGTAAAAAAAGATAGATATCGCACCTAGAACAAGAAACTGTAACCAATTTTATAACTTTGTGTGAGTCAGAGAAGTGTTGCCACTTTTTTTAAAAAGTTCCTGAAAGTCGAGATACAACACTACAACTATAATAGTAATATGCGATGCGAATGCGAAAGTGTTTGTTTTAATAAATTTCAACAATTTGACAATTTAAAAAAAGTTGAAGCACGTAGGAGGTATCTGTAGATCATTTAAAAGTATTCTTGAGAGATTGTCCAGTGAGCATGTAAGCATCGATAAAAACATATGTAATGTAAAACATGTTAATTATAAAAAAATAACTTAATACTAAAAAAAACTAGTTGTAATAATAAAATTAATTTCCATGGAATTAAAAGTTTACTTTTCTAAATGAAAAAAAGTATATTTTAGTAAATGAAGAATAGAACAAC
The DNA here is from genome assembly GCA_018247895.1 of Parnassius honrathi. Lineage (NCBI taxonomy): Eukaryota > Metazoa > Arthropoda > Insecta > Lepidoptera > Papilionidae > Parnassius > Parnassius honrathi. The sequence continues at coordinate 14,226 of DWHP01001655.1, read as the reverse complement.
CTCCAGCCGGGGGCACAAAGGAGTGTTCTAATTTGTACCCCAGGTAGAAGAGATATGAAGTATCAGCCGTAGAGGACATCTAAGTCTCGGTTCAAAAGATCAAGGCCGGCTTTGCCGTCTCCGGTTGGTAGTGAACAGCATTAAGATTGGAATGAAGTGTCCTGATGATGCAAAAATTCACAGATAGCGTGACAGAGGTCGCATTGCTCTTATTGTTCCGCTTGCCTCTAGCAGTTTTAGTCGCGAGCAAAATTCCTCGCCCGGAGTACGCGGAGCAGCCTAAATACCCACGCTCAGGAAGAGTAAAGTCGCTTGGTCTTGGATGCTCAGCGGGGGACTCTCCGTCACCAGGAGAGAGGGTACCCTCTTGGGGTAATTTTTATTTGATTCCACTACGATGTTAAGAGGGAGGGGGAATTGGGCCCTCAGCCCAAGCAAGACGCAGAGGTAAATCTCTACTTCACGCAGGTATTCTGTGAACTCGTGTTACCACCCCGGTCCAAGCAGTCCCATTCATGCGACATCAATAGCCGCAGCGTGGCCCTACCACAGTCAAGTCAAGAGGATGGCTGCCATTTTGGTTCATTTCAGCTCAGTCTTATAGCAGCTATCTTTCATTTTTTTATAAGATAGGGTGACAAACGACCATACGGTTGTTGTGGCCCATAGACATCTACATATATCCTCGATTACGAATTAAAATGCAGATGCGTTGTCACCCGTGAGGACTCAGATGGAATGCCTCGTTTCCAGTAAAAAGGGTCTCCAGTTCTCTACACTCTCTGTACGAAACAGCAGCATTAAGCTACTATTTTACGCTGGTATTCTGTGAGAGTATGGTCCTTCCGCGGTCGAGCTGACCCATTCGTGCTATAACTATACTACTAATAGTATAATTGCAGCAACACGCAAAAAATTCATCTCTTATTAAAATATTCGTTGGTAGCCTAAAATCATAAATATTTTTTGAAAGTAAAATAGTTTGTAAGTACTCAACAATTAAAACAGAAACGTCAGCGACTTAAAAAATTAAACGTTTACTTTGACTTCAATGTGATGTAACATAATAACAACTAATTAAAAAAAATATGCTGACTACATATATTTTTATAACTTAGCCTAAAATTAATTACCCAAACCTTGGACCATTAGAAATAAGAAATACTGGCAACGTTCCCTCGTTACGTAACCTTGAAACATTGACATTCGTGCTTCGAATAACCTTCAAAATTGTGTTGGAATAATAAATTAAAATACAGTTAAATGAGTGTTTACGAGTGAAACGATATTGCTTCAGAGTTTTTGTTCACTTTAGCATTGTTTTTGCACCATTTAACTACACAGGACAGCATTGTGTAGGCAAATTTACTGCACGACGCTCCGGGAAGTACTGAATGAAAATGAGCGTAGTTTGATGCATGTGTGTGCGTGAACGCATGTGTATACATAAAGGAGCGGAGTTTTTTGGCTTCACCAATAACAAAGGCCGCGCTGCCATCTAGCATCCACTCTACATACCACCTTGAGAGTCAATCGATGTTTGTTCGATAAAATGACTTTATCTACACAACATAGTAGATAGCGCTATTACTGAAGTGCGCGTGCCTTGGTAACTGTCTTAAATAAAATTAATATAAGATTAGTATTTGAACAAAAGACCGTTGTAATCTTGTAGTTGTACTATTATATACTTTATGGCATGAAATGCCCTGCGATTGCGATTTGAATGATCGACCGAATGCCCGGTACGTACCTACGTAGTGTTTACACCCACCACTTTTCGTCATACAAAAAAATTGCTGATCAGCATTTCAATCAAAGCCTTCCCGTAAAAATTTTCACTTCAAAAAACTGCATCAATTACATCTAAGATAACAATAATATTAGAACCTCTGAGTTCTAAACTAGAATAATCTATGTAATTCATAAAATAAATGTTGCACTGGTAGTACCACAGAAATCTAAATAGTTTCTGTGGGTAGTACAGTTTGCGGTTATGTTTCGGTTGTCGTTTGCACATTCAGTAGCAAACCTATACTATTGATATCGATATCTGAAAACGGTTTTCAATAACGATATGAAAATTAGATATCGGTTATGTAACCGTTGCAGATAAAACTGAAAACGCCCATGCTTAGTGCATAGATAACAACGGTGCATACTTAGATTAATTAAATATATTTTACAAAAAAATATTGACTTTTATGGAATCACCCTTTGGATCACCTTTTTGATCACAATGTACAAATTATTTCACGGCGATAAACCAAACCGAGTTGGTCAAAGCACATTGAGACACAAACACCGCACAACGCCATCTGTTATCGATGATGAGAAGTAAATTACGTTGAACACCGTCTATATACTGGTTCTCCATAACCTTTAGGCCGGGACATAGCATGCACGCATTACTATTTGGTGGTGGAAATATGTAAGTTGTAGTAGAATACCACTCCTAAGTGGAATATGCGTCCTAACACCTTTAGATTGGCAATATATACTAAATATAATAATAATAATACCTTTAACTGTAAAAACTTTGACCTAAAACTTTCGCGTTTTTTAGTTCTTCTGCTACGTCTGAAGTCACGTGTAAATGATCAGATTGAATACAGTTCCTATATTCTGATTCTATATTAGATAGATCTTGCCATTCTCAAACTTAGGCACAGAGCAGCCCAGACTCTTGGTGGTCTACAGGATACATTTCGGAGAGTGTGCGCAGGAATTGCATCACATAATTCCACCCCCCTTCCATTCCCTTCAACCATCACACAACCAGACTCTCGGTTGACCCCATCCCTTTATTATCGACGTACCAGACATTCGAACCACCATGCGTTGTTTGGTGTTGATTTTTTTTTGCTATACTGCTATGCCATCAGGTGAAATAGTCCTTTAGCACTGGCTTTTCATAGTTAAAGAAACTATCACCAAAAATTTTAATAGATAATATAATAATAATAATACGCACAATATTGTTATTACTATATTATCTATTCAGACCGAATTTCAGTCACGGAGGCATATCTCAAAGGAGTCGACGACCACCACATTAAAGAAGTATTAGATACATATTACGTATTAGGAATTAAATCTTACAATTTAATTCTCAACTATCTAAAACTTACTTCGTGCCGTGGTAGCTCAGGGGCTAAGCACTTGCTGTAAATTTCACAGTACGCGAGCAACCTGTTTGATCCTCGCCGACACCAACGAAAATTTTAATTGCAATTTTAAACGCTGATTTAGGTACCACCTGCACGGCTGTGAAGGAAAACATCGTGAAACAACCTGCATATCTGAGAAATAAAAAGAACAATTCAAAGACATTTCTCTGCCCTAAAACCTTCTCAGAAATGAGAGGAGGCCTGTGTCCAGCAGTGGAACGTATATTGGCTGTAACTTTAACTCTTAATTTTAAAACATACCTCATTTTCAATAAACATATCATCGAAAGTGCTCACAACCATCGGATCATCAGACAGCATCCTCATTTCTTCATCATTCAAGCTCGGATAGTTGAGCTTCTTGGACACATTATCTCTTGGATTCACTCTTTCCGCCTTCTCCATATTTCTCTTCGCTTCCCTTATTATCTTCTCCAGTTGCAAAATATCTTCACTAATAACATCATTTTTGTCTTTCAACACTTCTAGATCAAATTCTTCGCTAACTTTACGTCGATTCAGAACGTCGTTGCTATTTTTTAAGTTTACTAAATCGGGAATTTTTTCAGTGTCCTTATTTATATTTTCATCTGTATTAACCTGACCATCTTCTAGGTTTTTTATATCAATATAGGGTTTAGTTTTTATATTTTTCCAATATTCATTTAAATTTATATAATAGTCACCATCTCTTTTGTTTGTATTTTTATAGGTAGCGTCTCTTTTTGTCTTTGCATCTTTATTGCTTATGTAATAAGATTTAAATCCTAAGGGCATAAGGTACGCGAGGAAAACTATATCGTGAGTGGCCTTGGATTGTCTTGTTGGAATATTTCTGACAGACTCCGGTAAGTCGATAAGTTGGGAAGTTATTTCTTCGCCTAAAATAGAAATGGTAATAAATATTATCAATACATCACAGAATACCTACCAACGTAAAACAGAGTGTAGAGGACTGGAGAATCTTTTCATTGGAAGGGGGGCATTCCATCTTAGTTAACAGAAATGGCAAGCTTTAAATATATATAAGCCATAGCATCTATTTCCCATCAGGTAGATAGGCTTGTTTGTCATCTTTACTCTATCAAAAATATCGCAATACATATTAGCATACAGAATCTTCGACTATTTCGTGGACGCCATATCGTATATGGTGAATGTAGAAAACCTGGGAACTTTTTACTAGAAACGAGGCATTTCTTAGTCCTCAGAGATCAACACATCTGCATTCTGATTCTTAATCGAGGATAGATGTAGACTATGTACATGGGTCACAGCATCCACTTACCATCACGTGATCTGTATATTCATTCAACTGCCTCGCTACGTTGCGACGGCGCAAGAGAATTCGTAACTCTATTTGGTCAAGTGGGTGTTGTGAAAGGCATATGAATGATAGAAAATCTGATGACTTCGGACACAAGGCGCTTTCACCATCTCGTTATCGTCAGACTTAAAATAACCATACCAAGACCAAGACAGGTCGTCTTAGGTACTTACTCTATCTAGTACCAACTACGAACGTTAATGCGCTTGTTAAGCGTGACGATTAAGGTAATTTCTCCCATTGAAGTAATAATACGTACTAAATAAGTATATTGAAGTAATTTGTACTACGTAGTTATATTGAAGTAATATGTACTACGTAGGTATATTGCAGTAATATGTACTACGTAGGTATATTTATGTAATATGTACTATGTAGGTATATTGGATTAATATGTACTACGTAGGTATATTGCAATAACATGTGCTAAGTAGCTTTATTGCAGTAATACGTACTGCGTAGGTATATTCCAGTAATATGTACTATGTAGGTATATTGTAATAGTATGTACTACGTAGGTATATTGCAGTAATAAGTACTACGTAGGTTTTTGCAGGAATATGTAGTACGTAGGTATATTGAAGTAATATGTATTATGTACTACGTAGGTATATTTTTTAAGTACTAGTAAAGCTGTTATTATTATTACTGATATTCTCTTTAACAACTCTTGGGTAGCTTAAAATCCTAGTGCTATAAGTGGTTCACGGTAGTCGAATGATGGCTTCGAACTCACGACCATTTTGAGTTCACTTTGTCATTAGGCTCCTGTCGCTCGCATGTTTTACAGGTTAATAAAGTAAACGAAATTTATGGTGAAGAAATGAGTAACAGAGTCGGTAAGGGAAGCCCTCGACTGAAGTATGTACGAACAAATTGACGATATATTAAAGATGGATCAAATTAAGAGTACCTTTAACCGACGAGCATATGCGTAGAAGGGAGGAGAAGTGTGTCAGGATCGTGCCAAATGGAAGTCCGTAATTTCTGCCTACCCCTTTTGGTTATAACCTATTGAAGTCCACTGCTGAACATAGGCCTTCCCAATAGATTGCTTTATTGATTTGCCATAATTGCCACGATTGGCAAGCGGGTTGGCAACCGCAGTTTTTCATTTTTAGTCGTTATTAAGTAGACGCTGCTGTCTATCTCCTGATTTGTTTCCCTCTGTTACCTTTTACCGCCACCCACGTGGTGATATGGTGTACTCGTACTGGATATTCTTACACCGCCACTACATGGTTTGGTTACAGGCGTGGGAGTTTGTATATGTGTGTATGTATTTTACTACTTACCATTAGGGGCGAACACGGCGTAATTTCCTTCAACAACTGGGACCCTTATGGGTTCTGTCACTTTCCATGCTAGGGGGTTGTAGACGGTTACCTATTAATTGAGAAATTTCAAAATTACTTAACAATTTCACCGTTCGTGAGTTATATATGAACATTTCAATTGATTAACTATTGTGTCTTTTTCGCGGAAGCTGTTAAAATGTAATAACCAACAATCAGTGTTGCCAGCTTGAAAACAAGTGTTTATAATTTTTTTACATGTCAATGTGCTATATAAAAATAATGGCAAATAAGCAAATGCAAAATAATCATTCTAAATAAGTGCAGAATATGCTAAATTTAGCATAAAGAATGCTAAACTGATAACACTGCCAATAATATTATTTATAAACGACTTCAAAAAAGCAGCAGGTTATCAATTCGACCATATTTTTTAATGTGTGTTACTCAGAACGTTTTTCTAGTTAAACCGATTTTGATGATTCTTTTTTTATTCTAAAGCTGGTGCTTCTCCTGTGGTCAAATTTAAATTTGATCAAGATCTGACCAGGTGTTTCTGAGTTATCCCTAATAATGCGTATTTGATTGATTTCGACTACATTGATGATGTTCTCATTTTATTTATATTGAAGTCGGTTGTACAAAATTTTTAATTTTAGCACTTGTATAGTACAAGATAGTAAGACACCTATTCTACCTAGGTGCCTATATGGGTAGGTATCATCTCATATATTTCTATCGCCAAATAACAGTTCTTTGCACTGCTGTGTTCCCGTCTGAAGGGTATAGAAGGTTACGGTCTGAAGTCAGTATAATAATAAGGTTGTGAGGCTTATTATTATCTTAGTTCTTAGAGGTGACAACATATCTGAAGCCTTTTCTGTTTTAAGTTGGCTTCATGTGCCCATGGATTGCACAGGCCTTTTACCAACAGGGGAAGAACCGCGCTCTCACAAAATACCAAAGTGAAATAACAGCTTAATACTGCTGTGTGTCGTATGGTGAGTGTAGAGAACCAGAGACCCGTTTGAATGGAATTAGTCCTTACGGGTGACAACGCATCCGCATTTTGATTCTTAATCGAGGGTGAATATAGATGTCTATGGGCCAAGGCATCTTATCATCAGGTGGACTGTGTGCTCGTTGAGTCACCCTTGTCCTATAAAAAAAATAGTGAGAACGCATCTGCATTTTAATTCATAATCAATAATAGATGTCGGTATCTATGTACTACAGAACCCATCATCAGGTGAACTGAGTGCTTTATCACCTCTTCCTCAAAAAACACTCTGTTTACCAAAAGCAAATTATTTTTGCAACTTCAGCGTATATTCCCCTTCATCATCATCATTACAGCCCTTCACAAGTCCACTGCTGAACATAGGCCTCCCTCAAGTAATACTACAAAGCACGGCCCTGAGCCACCTGCATCCATTAACTTAGTACATGTCTTACCAGATCGTCACTCCATCTATTGGGGGGTCGCGCTACACTTCGCTTTCCAACACGAGGCTACCACTCGAGAACTTTTCTTTCCAATTATATTCCCCGTATGAGATAATAAATGGGGGGAAGGCCTATGTTCAGCTGTGGACTTTGATAGGATGTAATGGATGGATGCGGTGTTATTTTATCCATTCAGTCTTTCACCTTTTGGTCATCAGTTCATTTAATAGTTGTGTATATTAGTTCACCTCAAATCAAATGTCGAGTTAAAACTATATTTAAACTCCTTTCTTTTGTCAAATGAATGTTCTTTCTTTCCTTGTTTCTTTCTTACCGTTACTGTTACAGCCTACTAAAGTCCACAGCTGAACATAGGCCACCCCCACAGATCGTCTCATATGGGGGATATTTGCCAAAGTTGCCACGCTTGGCATTTATTTCTAGTCGTTATTAGAGAGACGCTGCTGCCCATCTCCTGGTTTGTTTCTCCCTGACACCTCTTACAACACCCACGGGACGATATTGGATAGTGGATATTGTTAAACCGCCACTACACGGTAATTTTCTTATACAATAAAAATGAACACGTGAACAGACTCACCACAAAGCTCTTCTTGTTCTCAGAGACGTGGCAGCTGGACTCATTGAAGCGACATCGCTCGTAGTTTAGTAGGGGAGGCTTCAGAGCGTCGCTTTGGAATACTTTGCTAGAAGCAACCAAATTCGATAATTATTATAGACAGTCAAAAAGGACCGACATATCTTTGAACTTAAGACTTCAGTGTGCGCATGTTCGTAATTCTTCTCTTTTTAAGCAGCTTGACCGATTTTTGATGATTTTTTTAATTCTTAGCTACAGTTGGAGCAGGTAGGTGGCGCTCTTGTCGAGATCCAGTCGCGAAATCTGGGCGGATCGCTATAACTAAAAATATTTCTTCTACATCAGCCTGTACCCCACCAATGAATTCGGTCTACCTGATGGTAAGTGGATGCAGTCGTCCGTAGACATCTGCATTTATCCTCAATTAAGAATCATTCCTGATGACTAAGATGCAATGTCTCCTTCCCAGTAAAAAGGGTCTCCGGTTCTCTACACTCACCATACGAAATACAGCAGCATTAAGCTACTATTTTACGCTGGTATTCTGTGAGTGCGTGGTCCTTCCCCGGTCGATTCGACCCATTCGTTCTACAACCATAATATAGTTGCAGCGTGGCTCTACCACGTATAAAACCAGACCAGGTAGAGAACCAGAGAACATTTTTATTGGATACGAGGCATTCCATCTTAGTCCTCTGGGGTGTCAACGCATATGCTTATTGATTATTATTAAAGAGGATAGATGTATCTATGGGTCACGACATTCAATTACCACCAGATGAACTGTGTGTTCCTTTTTCTCAAAAAAAAAAACACACACTAAACCGAGGGAGGATGAAGCAATCGCCCCACACTCGGCGCGCTTTGGCGATTTAGTATTAATAATTAGAGATAACAACTGATAAAAACTGTGTGCTCGTTTGTCACCTTATTCTATAATAAGAGTATAAAAAAAACTGAAACAACACGCATTGATCATGAGCTGTGATGATCGTTATTATTTATTTTATCCTGGTGATTCCGATCAGGATACGATCGGATACGATCTAAAGTTATTGCGTTGTCATCGGTCCTTGATACGAGTGCTAATTTTCAAGTCAATCGACCGTCTACAAGTTACTACTTCTACGTAAAATGATTTCGTTACAGAGATAAATATATACACGTGATCTAATAAGAGGGACAGTTTTTTTACAATATCTACGTACTTGAACGCCTGCTTGGCGATGATACTAGCGTCCTCTATAGCTTCGTTGAGTATCCGCTCGTAGTCGTGTGCCACGTGCTGCTTCTCCGTGCCCGTGATGGCGTCGTGATGCTGCATCACACCTGTGCAGTAAATACACTTGTTTAAGCTATTTCGTAAAGGCGGACGTACTCAATGAAGGCTAAAAATTTTCCGTTCACCAGAAGTTGCGACTAAAGGGGAAGTTTTTGTTTTACATATAATAGAGAAGTTGCGTTTCAAATAAAAGTTTATCAATTTTTAGACTATTATTTGAATACAAAAAAATAATTGCTCATTGGTAAAATTCGCGGCACAAAAGTCTAGCGGTGACCGTTATTACCACAGAACACCTAATATAGTTAAGCGTTCTGTGGTTATTACGCATAATTGGCCATATTACGCACTATTGCGTGCGATTAGCCGTGCGTATCGTTCGCACACGCTGACTGGCTGTTCGGTCGCATTCCGTCCCCCGTACTGATACAACGTTCGCAGCTACCGCGTCCGCGTTTCGTTCAGCGCTAGAGTTACGTGCTGCGAATAATATGCTCATTTGTAACTGTTTTTTAGACTTTTAGGAACATCTGTAGTTGTGGTACAGGATGTTTTATTCATCTCTAATCGAATTAATGTAAAAAATAACCAACGTTACAGAATTAAACATTAATCCTTGCATTTTCCTAACAAATTAACTTCCCCGCCATGCAGTCTGTCAAGTATTTCACATCATTCATAAGTGGTGCCGCCATAATGGCAGAAAATATTGTAAATGCCGTCATCATCAGTGTATGTATATTTTAATCTATGTCCGGGCATAACTTCTTTGCTTAAGAACAGATTTTAATGATTATTTTTTCATTAAACAACCTTGAACAACGACTAGAATCCTTGTTAAATCCACTGTTTTTCTCGAAACTACAATTGGGCTCTTATATATCTAAACTAGATAGCAAACTTAGTTCTGCAGCATATGCTGTAAAAAAGATTAGAGGCTTTACATGTATTAAAACAGCTAGATTTATTTTAGTTATTTCCATAGCATAATGTCATGGAATCTTGCTATGGGGTAAAGCGACTGATATTTAAACTATCTTTGCTTTATAAAAGAGAGCCTTATGAGCAATTTATAATCTAGGTCCGAAAGGATCTTTTAGACAAAAATTAAAAAAAAATGTATTAACTATGACCTCTCAAAATATTTACGAAAATTTTATATATGTACACAATAACAAAAATAGTTTTATTAAAAATAGTTTTGTACATTTTGTAAATATTAGGAACGTGCACAAGTTAGTTATATCAGTTACTCGGCTCCAAAGAGTCAGTAATGCTTTCATGGAGCAATATATACGCTTCTACAACAAAGTCCCAGAAAATGTACAGACCTCATCAGTCTATCAAAAGGCTTATAATATTTACTAAGCAAAAAATGTTTAGTAAAGTTTATTAAACTACTAAAGAGCACCTACATGATTGATAATAACCCCTGGGAATGAGGTGATCGCTACCATGCTGTTTCTAAATGTCTAAATAAATCTTCATAACAATTGTATAAATATTATATTCTATCTTATGTATAAAAAAAAGAGTCCCGTTGGGTTTCTTGCTGGTTCTTCCCAGGAAAGAGGTTTATTTCCGAACTAGTGGTAAAATTAAAAAATGAATTTCAAAATAACATGTAATCAATATTGAATAAAAATCATTCTATTCTACTTTTGGGGGTGGAAGGAAAGGGAGATCTCCCGCCGGGCAAGGTTTCTGGCCGGGGAGCGTTGGTTCTACGTCGTAGTGGTTGTTATCAACTCAGCGATTCTATAAGCAGTTCAAGTAGTACTTTTTTACGAAAAGTTTTGCATGCACTTTATGTACTGTATGTGTAATCGTAATAAAAAATATTAATCGTTTTTTAACGTAGAAACACGGTATTACTTTTTGTCTTTGATAATGGACAAGTACGGTTATATTTTTATCGTAATAAGAAACTATTCTATAAAGTACACTTCTTCACAATTTGAAGCGTCACATTGCTAAGTTTTTGGCAGATATTGACGGCAGCTTGAGCCAGCAGATAGGCGATGGCGATAGTGTCATGAGTCGCCTAAGCGGATATTATTTTGAGGTCCACATCACCATCGGAGCACTTTCCTCACAGTTCATTTTGTATTTAATATACAAAACCGCATCACTTTTACGTATCACAATCAACTTAAAACCATTATTCAAACAATATTACTGGAGCAGCAATCGGCCGTCGGACGAGTTCCCACCATAGCTCCGATATTACATAAGAAAACACTAATAATGAAATAAGTAGCAAAGAGTACCTATATAAACGCTACGTTTGAATAAGTAGGTACAAAACCGGATATCACCGACGAAGCGATGTTATTTTGTGACAAACTAAACACTTCACTCACCCATGGCACTTTTGAGTTCGTCGAGAACGAATTTGTTGTGCTCCTGTAGCTGTGTCAACACTTGAAGCTGTTTCACCATCTGAATAAAATAAAATAAATTATATTATATGCCACTGAGGGGAAATCCGGGCAAAGTGAACACCCCGGCCATAGTGAACATCCCGGGTAAAGTAAACACCCCGGGTAAAGTGAATAGTCCCCATTATACCCAAACTATTCGTTTGGCATCAAGCACGCAGCCATAGCAATGTTCAGCCACCTTGTCTCAATTAGTGGCAAACAAACGAGAGACCAAGACGCGGGGCGTCCGCAGAACGGCAAATTGTGTTTACGAAAAATAATTTCCAATATTTCGAGGTAAGTATTTTGATGATATTTTCTACATTATTTGTTTATCATTCCCGGCCTTACTATAGTTTTATTACTTATCAAAGTCCTTTTTTATAATATTGTTACGAGCTTGAGGTTCGTGACAATAAAAACTGCCGACTGAATTACCAAAATTTACGCTTTTATTACCGAACATCAATTAAAACTTGAAACACTAATAATTAATCACACTGATTCACTTTGTTTCGCTCCGAAGCTTCACTTGTATCGCCAAACTCAATGCTGCTCCGATCGCGGCTCGCAGTGGCGTTAAATACAGCTTTTACACGACGACGAAACATCCAGAATATTCCAGTAAATACGGGCGCGAACTGACCTGACTGTCTGCGAGTTAGCGGTGTGAAAGTTTATTTTTTATATGTATGTTACAAGATAGCGTTCTCAATAAAGCCTGTATATTTGGGGTCTAAATAAATCCAATCCTATTAAGCCCGTATATTTGGGGTCAAAATCGAATATAAGGAATTTATGAATTATATCGCTGTTAAACGTGGATGGCAGTGATAGGTAGGCCACTTGATCGTGTCGTGTACTCGTAATAGCATGTGCCTTTATATTTGAACGAACGGTTCATACTTTATAAGGGGTTTAAAAATTGTGTTTTGTATTACACCAGGTGATATTATAGAGCGCGAGGCTCCAGTATCTACGGGGAACTTACCTTGAAGTTCTGGCAGCACAATATATGGCAGGTGATCTTTGTCATGGTTATTTAGTTTTACTAACTTTGATGTGGGGGCACCGGACCTTGGTAAGAGAATCCCGTTGAACCTAACCGTTGCCCATTAAAGGTTCGTATCCCTGTTGGTTGTAGTTGTCGCTAAAGTGTGCATACTGACCTTGTTAATACACTCAGTCCGCGCCGTCCTCAGCATATTGTTGTTCGTAATGTCCGGATGAACCTGTGTATAATAGCTCCTCAGCTGCATACTGTGGTTTTTGAGGCTTAGAGACAGATCTCATTGTGTCGTCAGATAACTCCAGAAGATAACTAATTTGACTCCAGAACAGAGGTTCTGGAGTCAAATTATTTTGTCGCAGAGCACTAGTTCTTGTGCTTCATTACTCGTCTGATTTTGCAAGGGGTCTGAGTTACTAAGCCTAAGCGGTTGGGAATTTGAGGCTAATTTACAGCTCGTATAGGTTCCCTAGAGCTTGCCTAAGTCAATATTGATGGTGCAGTATAATTATTATATTACTGAATGTCTTATTAAAGGCAAGTTTAGATTTCTAATTCTAGTGTGATGGGCTGTGCTATTTGCACCGTTATAGAAACTTGGAAATCTAGTAGATTACTCGTGTTTTGTTTTATTACCATGTGTTCATAGTACGACTTACACTTGTGTGCGCACAAAAAATAGGGTATCTAGTATTTCTTGAAGCCACTTACCAAGTGCTATGGCATACTCGTTTGCTGTTATGCCGCACCGTACTTAACTCTAGCACAACCCGCATTTCATTTCTAGGTTCTTTTAATCTACGTACTATTACTACGTACGTATTGCTAAGTACGATATTTTCAATTTCTCTGATAAAATGGTTTAACGTCTTTGTGTTGCCATCATACTTTGGCATCAATTTCGCGATCATTTTAAAGTTGGCTGCATCGCCGTTAGGAAAAGCGATTTTTAAATCAATAATAAAAAACACGTTATAAGTTTAAAAATTGGGCGATTTGCGATTTTACGTTTTAGACATATAGACTATCGGACCTCAGCTAAGAATTTATAGTTATTTTAGCAGTAAGACTTATATTCTATGATATATATTTGTGCTATATATAAGACGTATACCTAATCTACTAACTAAAGAGTTGGCAACGCACCTGCAATTTCTTGGTGTTGCGGTTGTTCATGGGCTACGGTGGTCACTTAACATCAGGTGAACTGTATGCTCGTTTGCCCCCTCTTCTTAGTTTCTAGACAGAACAACATATACTACTAAAACTAAATACGAAAGTAAATAGAACAAAGGAACTTGAAATAGCGAAAGTGCTCACCAAAGCGCCTTCTGCATCTCCTCACGGATCTGAGTCAGCTCCACTTGAAGTCTTCGTTCGTGCCGCCGTCATAGATCTGAATCACGATTTATACGATCAAAACCGTTCAATTGGTCGAAGGTTCTACCAATGTCGCGGAAGACCGACTGCGCCAGTTACGATATAGCGGCGATCGAAAGACTTTAAAAAATATATAAATAGTTTTGTTCGCGCCCAAATGAACGTGAACAGATTTCGCTCACGGACGACTTGATTGAAGCGGGTGCTAAGCATGCGAAGGAAGCGCGTGAATCTAGGCTGAGTGACCTGCTCGAGTCACCTCGGAAGCAGCCTACTCAGCCGGAGCTGTTGGG
>DWHP01001654.1:0-15677 GCA_018247895.1 Parnassius honrathi | reverse complement strand
AGCCGGTAAGCGCGCATGGTATTTCCGTCGTCAGTCTAAATAAATGCCTATACTCGACGCACGCCTTTTATTTATCAATTTCAACAATAAGGTTCATAAATAATGAAAAATACATCAAATAGATTGTAATAAATTAATTAGATAATATAAAATGACACACCAAAAATTTTCCATCCACTGAGCTCCATCCTAAGAAAACTTGTATAATGAAAGATCAAGATCGTTTAGTCGCTATACTCGCAATACCGTAGTGCGAGCGATTGAAAAGATATAAAATAAAGTGTCGTTCGCGTAGGTCATCGTCCGCTCGGGGCGACATCGGGACGAATACCTAAATTTGCATAACGCCGAAATGTAAGAGGGCTATTAAACAGTTTTGATATCTAATCAATAACGGAGACATGGCTATTGGATGGCATTAGTGATAGTGAAATTTTTGATGAGCGATATATAGTGTGGCGGCGTGACCGCGACTACCACTCCACCGGGCAGCGGTCGTCATCAATAAAACAACAAACAATCATGAATAAAACAAGTTTATTTTTTTTACTTTGTTGTTGGCAAAAAAACATATACAAAGCCGCGCTGAAAAAACCACTACGTAATTTCAATCTCCCGCCATGTCAGGGGCTTACTGTGTGTAATTTTGTGATTTTATGTTTGTCTTCTTATTTTGTGACTCGGCTTTAACTTTTTGGACTTTTTCTTCCATATTTGTGAAGCATGTGCCCATGTCACAAAGTATTATTGGGAAAAAGTGGTAAGAAAAGCAAAAAAAAAATGATTATGGATGACTTTCAAGGAGACATTAATTTTGACTGCATTAATGAAAATCGAATAATAATTAATCTAAACAACGACAACTTAACTAGTTACACTGAAAGTGAATGAATAAATATATTTTTAATCTAGTTTCAATCTTAAACTTTTATAACTTTGCCTCTAGAAATAAGCAGTAACAACAAATACGAAGAAACTGATAAATCTTGTGTTTTGAATTATCCGTTTGTAATTTATTCTGGTATTATTCAAACCAAACTGTAAATGATTATCGTACGCGCATTAAAGTATCACGTCAAGATGGAGAGGCTGTGATTGGTCGACGTTATCGCAAGCCGACGCAGTCGCATCACGTCATCTTTCGTCCCCTCTCTCTAATGTTATATATAGCTCAGGCAGAGTTCGTCTTGTCACCACGCATGTAAAAATTTTAATTAGTTAATGAACAAAATAAAGTCACATTTATCTAAAAGAAAGAAAAAATTCATTTCTGCGCATACAGAAGGCCTTGGATCCGAACAATCAGATTCAGGTTCACGCAGATCGCCAACAACCTGCGGAGGGCGTTTCACATATTTTGAGATGCACTTCAGTTCTTCTTTTCCCTATCGTTACAGGTATTATGTTTCTTTCTATATCACCTTGAATTCTCGCCTTTTGATACCTAGGCTTATCCTTACTTTTCCTTATGTTAATATTGTTACGAGCTTGAGGTTCGTGACAATAAAAACTGCCGACTGAAACTGACTTAAAATTTACGCTTTATTACCGAACACCAATTAAAACTTAAAATACACTAATAATTAATCACACTGATTCACTTTGTTTCGCTCCAAAGCTTCACTTGTATCGCCAAACTCAATACTGCCCCGATCGCGGCTCGCAGTAGCGTTAAATACAGCTTTTACACGACGACGAAACATTCAAAATATTCCAGTAAATACGGGCGCTGACCGACCAAACGCAGAAAGTTCAAGTGTGGGGCTTCTAGAAAACTTCATTCTTCTGTTCGATACTAGATGGCGCTGATGGTCTGAAAATCAAGATTGACATTTTCTAGGAAGCTCTCCTCGCTCTGGTCCCCGACACTAGATGGCGCTAGTGCCAGGTACCTAACGTCAACTTAGGCGCGCAACACTATTGTTGAGTTTTATTCCGAATTTTATTAAAAGGTATCATAGAAGATGAATTTGCAAAATCAGAAAGTACTAATCTACCAAGGATAAATACATTGATGGTGGCAAAGTATTTTTTTGGTACTTCTAGTAGCACTTTTTGTTCAGTTGATCAACGAATTCAATTGGAATTTTATACTATTCTTTACTTAATGTAAATGGTAACTGATTATAGCAGAGCAAATCATTTGTGGGCAAACTCACAACTAAACCCCCAATAAGATACAGCAGTACCTTATATAGTGTATAACGCTGTAACGATTACCCACAAATCTTATTATTTTAACTTATATTTCTCTATGGTTTTATGATTTATTAACCCAATAATCATGTATGTGTATATTATATGGGTGTCGATGGTTTCAAATTTATTGGTAACATTATATAAAAAGTACCTGGATGACCTGATGATGATTTTTTTGGAAATCATGTTTTTGGAAATTATATTTAGACACAAATTACATACTAATGAAACATGAATAATATTTTTTGATCTTATTGATATAATAGAAAAAACTGAAGTGGTTGTTTCAATAAAAAATCATGAGTGCAATTAGTTTAATTTAAATTTTTGTATTTTTAAAAAAATACTTAAAAAAGGACTCGAAATAATAGATTTTCTCATAAAATAAGGGAACTTGAAAAAAAATGGCCCAATATGCACTTGAGCTATTACGACCATTAACACACTGGCAAAATTTACCTTCTTATAAGAAGTAGCAGATTTTCATTGTCTGAAAACACGGACATAACAACATTTTCTAAAAATGAATCCTAGCTAGATCGATTTATTGCCCCCGAAGCCCTCTGGACACTAAATTTTATGAAAATCGTTGGAGCCGTGTCCGAGATCCCGTTCTCGTTTAAATGTATAGGATAAGCGTAATGAAGATGTAAAGGTATCCACTGCCCCATATCGTGCGGTGGATGTCGTAAGAGGCGACAGAGGGAAATTGAAACAGGAGATGGGAGCAGCGGCATCTTCCTGATAACAACTTAAAATCATAAAGAACTGCTGCAGCCAAACCGTCTGCCAAGCTTTTCCTTTTTTTTTGACTTTTGATTGACTATGTTCCACATTTTAAAAAAAAACATTTTTTTTAAACTTTTCTAACAGATATTTTATACTTATTGCAGGCGAAAATTGCAAGAAGCGTCACATCGTGGCATGTCGCGTGATCTCGGGCTTAGTGCTGATAGCTGGTGTGATTGCAACGACAGTGCATTACGTCTTCTGGTACGACGTGGACCATTTCACCTGAACGAGCTCATGGATGAAATCCAGACGTTATTAAGAGCTTAAATATTCATGAAATTTTGATGTAGGGTGAAGGAATCCTATTAGCTTTCTAACGAGCAACACGGCCTGTGTTGCTCGTCCTTGCCACAAACTCGAATTTTTTCATAAGTCAAAATTGGATTCCTTACACTTGAATTACTATTTAACAACTGTCAAAACAAACATTTTTATAAAATAGTGATATGCCTAATGTAACCACGTCAGAGACTTTAAGATCAAACAATAACCTGATTTTTATATTTTAAATACTAAAAATCCTAATTTAATAATATAGAAAATCGACCAAGTTTTAAGAATTCCAAAAGTGGCAAAGTCTAACGTATAATGTAGTCATTCATTAATGACATGCTGTCAACTAACCAATTATAAATGAATAATTTGAAAACTTAACTGGGCGTCAAGACTGATATATAACATCGCGGAATTGATTTTGTCCATCCGTTATTCATTTATTAGGAATAACAGTCAACCGTGACATACGACTTTTATATAAATAATATACTCGTATACAAGAAACGCTTTATACATTATCGAACTAAAGGTGTGCATACTCACGCCTTACCCTAATGATATTCTTAACTTTTTCTGCCATCATGGTGTTGTCTCTTAGGAATGTAGCGAAATATTGCGGGAAAGTTAACTTGATAGAAAATTGTAAGGTTTAATTAAAATTACTATAAAATTTTAGTTATATTTTATATTAATTTATTACGAATAAACAAACAAAACTACAGATACCGCTACAAGTAGCATTTTAAAAAAAGTAAAAAATTTAAAAAATTTGCAAAAATTTAAGAATATACCACTGGGGCATTCTTTCGTATATATACATACTCTATAAATAGATAAATTTATGTATAAAACGCAACTTCTCGATCAAAATAACATTGAGTAACAAGTAACTTCACTCCAGTTACAACTTGTGACATGGTGAGCGAAAGATAATTTAAAAAAAAGCGAAAGGTTAGATTAGCTCTCATTGACTGAGAGTTGTGTAACAACGCACATTTTTTTTTGTTTTTTTTTTGATGGTATGTCCTTCTAGAAAAATGAGAGAAAATTAAAGAATCTAACTCGAATTTCAAGTATTCCTTCTTTTATATTTAGTTAATTATAGCTACAACGAATTCTACTCGTAGTTATATAAATTAAATATTAAAAGCATATTTTACCTTTTTGATATATTTTATATTATGACACAAAATGTCCTATAGACTATTCTTAGATATCCATCTCTTAGATAGACCATCAATTTACTATGCTACTGTTGAACTTGGTAAGAATTTGAAAATTGACGTAAAATATAACTAAGTTAGGACATAGCAACTAACGAGTTTGTTTAAGTAACTACTAGTAAATTAGCACGTAGCTGTGTAATATATACGGGTATCGTAAAGACTTCTATGTATTCTACAAGACCGTCAATTCAGAACATTGTCTTAACTGTGGACGGCGCACGGTAACTTCATATTTCACGCAATCGCTTTTCATTTACGACGGTAACAGTTTTTAGGCACACACAAATAAATTCACATACTTACCTGAATAAACTTCAAATCACGTTAACAAACGTAAATATATGACAGCGTTTTCTTAGTTACATTAAACTAAATCAGTGTAAGCTTGTCGAAAACGTTTTGTGATTTACTAAACAAAGAACTAGTATTCTCGCCCACTCGTAATCAACTAAAAGAGTTATGGAGATCTGACCATAACCTAGTGCGAAGTATAAAGCGCGTCTAGTAGAAGAAATACATAGAAGTCGTCGCGGTATTGTAAAACAAAATCCTTGTAGTTAGTGAAAATAAATTCATTCAAATTGCAGATGTTAAGTTCTTTCAAAAAAGCGTACACTTCATAAAATATGCGTTGGTATACAATTATAAAGATTCACACAAAATAAATACCTTTTTAGTTAAGAATATTTCGGTAATCTACTTCTTAATCCACTAATGTGCGCGATGATCGCAGTCTCAATGGACTGCGGATACCGCTTACCATCATGACCGTTACTTTTCAGTTGTTCCAAACTTCTAATAATATTATTAATGTTGAAAGAGAATCTTCCGAAATTTGTTGACGCCGTATATACACCCATCTTTATTGTTAATATAATACGATAGACTTTTGTGATATATGTATAACTAATTATAATTTATATTTATTGTATAACTAATTATAATTTCTTTAATATACTATCATGCTCTTACAAGATAGATCCCTTTATACTTTTTACATACAAAATAACAGCACAAATTGTTGCAACGTTGTCGTGAAAGGCTACAGTTAAATTAGTAGTATAGTTGAAGCACGAATAGGTCGGCTCGACCGGGGAAGGATCACGCTCTCATAGAATACCAGCGTAAAATAATAGCTTAATGCTGCTGTAGTTCGTATGATGAATGTAGAGAACCGAAGACCTGTTTATTGGAAACAAGGTATTCGATCTTAGTCCTCACGGGTGGCAACGCATCTGCGTTTTGACGATAGATGTAGATGCGTATGGGCCACAGCAACCACTTACCATCAGGTGGACTATGTGCTCGTTTGTCACACTATTCTATAAAAAAGATAGGATTAATTGATAATTTATAGATTTCCATGAAATCGCTTTTTTGTTTTGTATCAAAACATTCTATTTAAGTCGACATATCGTTAATCTATTAATAAATAGTATAAGCATTACTTTTAACGAACGAGTAATTTTAAAAAAAAAACGTTAAATTATAAAGTTTTGATAAATCGGAGAATGAGGTGCTAAATTTACATTATTACGTCGCGAAGGTGAAATATTATTGATGTTTAATATGGCTCGAACTTATAGTAGTTATTAAAAAAATGTTAGTGGTGTCTAGGATCAGGATACAATCCTCAAGAGCCGAATATATACCCGGCTACATTATGGCGACACCAAAGAAATTATTAAATCTAGTCTGCATGTTAATTAAACAATTGTAATTAGCTTCTATCAAATTATATAAACCATTAAAATTATTGTCTATTGAGTATTTTATGAGTGGTAATTGTAATAATCTGTACCTTTACTTATAACGCCTGGCTAACAATTTTCGAAGTCAAAAACTCGATAACGAAAAAGCTAGTTTTTAGATTTTTATCTAACTCGGTTTTAGAATATATAAAAAAATGTACCCCGTAAACGAATTATTAATGTTCTGATCTAATCAATTTCACCAAAATTCTTTCATACACATTTTGATATTTTATTTCTAATCTAAATATAATAATAATGTTAATGAAAAAACCCCCTTTATTTTAGTTACGCTATAATCGGATTCAAATAGATTAAACTGGTCCAGACACCAGATGTGTGTTATCATTATTTAGTATCGACAGCTGTGTTAATTCCTTGGTTTCTTGATTTGTTAAATAATCTATTGTAAACACTTTTTAACCCGGAGTTTGCTTACTTGATTGGGAATTTTTTATATTATTCATTGTCTATGGTTAATATGAAAATAAAATTTGATTACATTTACTCGTTCGGTTTTTGTTATTATGAAATGGTGGCGATTAACAAGTGCGTGGCTATGAACGTTCCCAGTACTCGAAGTGTGCCGTCACCACAGAATTCCACATCGTTGTCGGCTTAATTCGTATGAAGGTATATAAAAGATCGAACTGCTTTGTTGATCTAGTGATCGATAACATGATTGTCCATCATGAGATCTCGGATCCGAATTGGAGTATAAAAATTATTCGATTAGACTCTGGGTCTAGCCGAAATCAGTCATTGAGTTTTTCTTTCAAAAATTTCTCAGTAGTTGCCCGGAGGCAGAAATTTGGCACCGTTTTACTCCCTTGCTTCGGAAAACACATAAACCCGTTGGACCTTGATCCTCGGTCATGGTCGTGTTGGATTACCGTCCCATCGGACTATTAGAGTGAGGGAATAGAGAGTGCACTTGTGCTTGCGCATACTCTGGGACACTATAGTCCTCTCCTGCGCAGATGGGTAATATCTGTTGCGATTGGCCACCTTAACCAGAATTTGGTCTAGAGGACATTATTACCAAAACAAGTCTCAACCATGATAGTCGCTGCAGCAGTCTTGGAACCTCGACTGATAATTTGAATTTTAAAACAGTTACTTCTTCACCTTAAGGTGCCTGCTGCGAGTTGCCGAGGTCGTCATATATTCTTTGAGATGGTACGATCTATAGCCCTATTTTGGGGTACTAGGTCCTGGTAGAAAGAGTACCTATTGAATTTTATTAATCAGTTTTTTTGCAAAACTTCTGTAACTATAAGTTGTCGTATAGAAATAAACCTACAGGTTGTGATATACGAGCACACAGTCCACCTGATGATAAGTTGATGCTGTCTCAAGAATCAAAATGCTGATGCGTTGTCATCCCAGAGGACTAATATGGAAAGCCTTATTTCCAGTTAAAAGGGTCTCCCATTCTTTACAGTTACCATATGAAACATACAGATACCATATGAACAAACATACATTTAATACTGCAGATTAAACTAATATTCTACTATAGTACTCTCTGTATGTGTGGTCCATTCCCGGTCGAACCGAGTCATTAGTGCTACTACCACACTATAGCTGTACTTGGCTCTATCTCTTATAAAGCAAATCATGAACTTTATAGCAAATTGTATATAATGCTATCCTTTTAACTCACTCGACCCACTTAAAAAGATAACAAAACAAGTCTATCTCACTTACTATAAGATTGAGAGTACAGTACAGTGCGACCTACCGCGATAATGTTATACGTCTACCGATACTCTTATGATATCGTAAACTGTGACCGTGTTCCGGACTTAAGCGTGCAGTGGCGGTGTAAGAATATGCTGTAACTTAGAACATCCCGTGGGTGTTGCCAGAGGCGAAAAGAGTAACCAATCAGGTGATGGGGAGCAGCCTCTTCTTAATAACAACTAAAAGCGAATCCGCTTGCCAATATAACCAATTATCTCCTATGAGGTAATCTATGGGAGAGACTTGTTTAGCAGTGGACTTTAATAGGCTGTAACGGTAACGGTAACGGTAACAGTAACGGTGACGTTGTTCCTAACGGATCGAAATTCCTTTATATAGTGGTGTTTATCGCAGCGTTGAGTTGAGCCTCTGCATCTAACTCTTAGATCGATATATAGAGACAATCTCGAGTTTAAACAAAAACTTACACAATATCAAAATTTGCGTGTTGACAGTATTAACTTACGGATCTGAGACGTGATCCTTCACTGCCGACTGTATGAGAAATCTCAGGGTTAATCAGCCAGCTATGGAGAAGGCCATGCTCGTGGTTTCTCTGCGTGATGTATACTTAGAAATTTAGATATCCGCCGAACACCCAAAGTAATCGCCAAAGCCCAGCGGATTAGTAAGCTCAAAAATGGGCCGGTCATACATAGCTCGAAAAGTCCACAGCCGATAAAGAAGAAAGGTTCTTGAGTGGCAACCTCATGCCAATAAGCGAAGTGTAGGGCAGCCCCCCACTAGATGGAGGGACGACCCGGTAATCCTATCTATGAAGTCGATGGATGCAGGTAGCTCAGAAACATGCTTTATGGCGTTCCCTGGGGCGGCCTACATTCAGCAGACTTGTGACGAGCTTTAATGATGATGATGATAACGACTCACGAACCTACAGACTAATTACAATTATGATAACAAATTACGATTTTATCCATTACTCTGTATGAAATCGGGCTTGTAAGCTCATGAGGTCATTCTGCAACTCCTTTTTCGACAAAGTTTTTATTTTATTTTATTTAACATGTACACTTACAATGCACATATATGACATAATCACGAAAATATACACATTTCTATACTTTCAGATATATATATCAATAACAAGTGTACCATAACATTCGCAGATTGAGTCGTGCAATTTTGGGTTAGTTTGGAGTAGAAATAACATCCAGTCTCGTCTATTTCGGAGAGACATAATTTTAAACTTAAGGCTGCCTATGTGAGATACCACTAGCATTAAAAGGCAATATGTCGAGTAAAGGCGTGCTGTATACTTTCAATATGTTGGGAGTGCACACTAAAAGATGGATTCCATATGACACTAGCGAATTCAAGGTGACTTCTTACGAAAGCATTATATAAAAGAATTTTAGAACCAAAAGAAAATCCCTTTGTATTATTGCGTTTGAGTGATTGATGAGTCTTAAGAACTTCGCGGCTTTATTAACAATAATGTTTATATGTGAATGAAAGGTTAGCTTTTTGTCAATAGTTACTCCTAAGTTTTTAATCTCCGGTATCTCTTGCAAGCTACATAACCAACTGAGTAACTAGAGATAAGCGGTTTTATTTTCCTGGTGTATTTTGCATGGAAGCATTCGTTAGCATTAAAAGTCATACTATTGACGTCACACCAATAAGATTTTCTATTCAGATCACCCGTATGAAGTTTATATCCTCCAATGATTTTAGTTGTTTATAAATTTTTTAATCGACAACGAGCAACGACAATTTTTTTTTATTTCTGTGGTGATGTCTTTAATAGAAGCCAAGAATAATAGAGAGCCCAGATGTGAACCTTGAGGCACCCGGATTGAGCTTGATACCGTTTAGATTCAAAACCAAGCCAAGAATAATAGAGAGCCCAGATCTGAACCTTGAGGCACCCGGATTGAGCTTAATATTGTTCAGATTCAAAACCATTGACAACAACAATTTGGGATCTCTTCTCGAGATAAAATCTAAATCATCTAATGAAGAAAGGACCAATACCATACAGAGAAAGTTTGTTAATGAGTTGCTTGTGTTCAACCTTGTCGAATGCACTGCAAAAATCTGTATATATGGCGTCAATTTCTTGACCCTTATCTACTACTTTTAAAAGATCAGGAGTAAAATTACACAAATTAGTTTGAACTGACAATCCACTTCCGAATCCATGCTGCGAGCTGGTAATAAAATTATCAAGTTGCTTGGCAAGAATTGGGTGTACAAGACTTTAAATAGTTTGGAAAAGCAAGAAATATTGATATATGATCACCCTTATTAAAAATTGGAACTATTAGTGCCTTTTTCCGTTCTTCAGGGAAGATACCATCTTCTAGTGAAAATAATGGTCAGTGGAAAAGCGATTATTGGGCCACAACGTTTAACAAAAATGTGATACTGTGTGAACCTCTACTGACTATCTAAAGTTAAAAAAAATTTCGACGTCTGTTTCATTCATCTTCAATTTACTCAAATGTGTAATATTGCTGTGTTGTATAAAGCGTGCCGCTTTGTTGTTAGCTGTTTTGGTGTAAACGGATGCGAAATGGTTTGCAAATAAATTGGCTATATCCGTTCCAGAGTTTGCCACCTTGTTATGCAATTTCATGGACGCGGCTAGAGTTGACTCACCTTTCTTTCTATGTTTAATGTATTTCCAAAAGTGTTTTGGGTTTTTTGAAATATCAGATACTGCATTGTGTTTAAAATTATTAAAACACGAAACAAAGAGTTTGTGACACCGACTGCGAAGTAATTGAAATTCTAAGTGATCTCTAGAGTTATTATATTTGCGATATTTTTTGTGAAGTTTTTCTTTCTCTGATAATACCACCAATTT
This sequence comes from Parnassius honrathi, assembly GCA_018247895.1. Lineage (NCBI taxonomy): Eukaryota > Metazoa > Arthropoda > Insecta > Lepidoptera > Papilionidae > Parnassius > Parnassius honrathi. The sequence continues at coordinate 4,857 of DWHP01001654.1, read as the reverse complement.
GAAACCAACATTGATGAACTCCAACAAAGTATCCTAATTGGTTCAAATTGAACCAATTAGGATACTTTGTTGAAGTTACAGTTAATATACGTCCCACTGCTGGGACTGCCGCCTCTCACTTCTGAGAGGATTTAGGGCAAGAAAATGAAAAGAAAACATCGTGAGGAAACCAGCTTTTCTTTGAAATATTTGTTTTCTTATTTTTCAGACTTGCAGGTTTTTCTCAGGATGTTTTATTTACCGCCGAGCACAGCACTTAGAATTGCAATTAACAATTTCATTGGTGCCGGCGGGGATCGAACCCGCGTACTGTGAAATTCACAGCGAGCGCTATGCAGCTGAGCTACTACCGCTCACTTTCTACTGTACATTAATTAACAAAAAACAGATATCAAACAAAACATAAAATAAACTTTTTTGTCGTGACATATACACAAAATTCACAGCATATGCAGTCAGTTAGTATAATCTGTCAGGAATTACTGGTTAGCAACGTTTTAAAATTCTTTGGCGATAATCTCTACTCTGCATTAAAATGTAGTGATTACATCTTACGGTTTAACAAAACAATATTGTGTTTGACACGTAACTGAAAGTCTATGGTTTAACATTGATAGAATGATACGAAAGTAAACAAACGACGGACTTCTGATTTTGAAATAGGAATGTGCTTAAAAGGGAGTACAAGGTTTAACTTACTTTTATTAATGTATAGATTAGTAAAATAAATTGTTAGTTTATTATACTTAATTACTAAGTGCGAGCCTACGACTTCCACAAAGGCCTCATATAACTGTGGGCCTCGTTCTTCGGTTCGCTAGTGGCACATACGTATAGAGCGACTTCCGGTTACGTCGCAAAGGACACACGGCTTTGCGACGTAACACAGGACGGAAGGAACGACCGGAACCAGCCGGCGCGGACACCGGCGAAGGTCAGCTGCTGGTTGGATTTCATTACATTCAACGTGTAACTAGATAACATAATATCTTACATGCTGTATGATATAGTTGTTGATTTATATTGGTATTGAATGAAAAAACGACATAGTCAAATTCAAATCCACTCGGCTGATTTGTGGTAGTGCCTTTAAAAACAAATTAATAGTCCAGATATTAAGTTACTATGAGCGGCACAGGCATACACTTGGTAGAGCTTTGCTGCAGCTGTTTAGGTGTAGCACGAATGTGTAGGCCCGACCGGGGAAGGCCCACGTGCTCTTACAGTTTACGCACTCGTACAGCTTAATACTGCTGTGTTTCGTATCGGTGAGTGTAAAGAACCGGATACCCTTTTTACTGGAAACAAGACATTCTCTCTAAGTCATCAGGGGTGAAAACGCATCTGCATTTCGACTCTTAATTGGGGAGAAATATAGAATACCAGTGTAAACTAGCAGCTTAATTTTGCTGTGTTTCGAATGGTGGGTGTAGAGAACCGGAGACCTTTTTACTGGAAACGAGGCATTACATCTTAGTCCTCTGGGGTGACTTAATCGGGGATAAATGTAGATGTCTATGGACCACAGCATTCACGTACCATCAGGTGAACTATGTGCTCGTTTATCACTCTTATTCTATTAAAAAAATTATTTCTAGAAATATATAAATAAATTTAAGTTTTCTTGTTTTAGTTAAATACGTACCTACAAGAATCCAGAAAAATACCTAATCTGTCACAATAAAATTAACTAGTCGTAAAAAAGACCGAAGGAATTTATAAATTCTCATGCCCAAGTAGGATCAAAAATAGAAGAGACTTCCGCAACCTCGTAACTGTTGGGATGAGAATAAACAAAAATCCTTTATTATTTACACAGCCTAAAGTTGAATTTACAATAAACAGTGATTTAATTAATCGCTGTCTGTTGTAAACTCAGAGAAAAAAGCATGTCACATCACATCACATCCACAGCATTTTAAAATCCACTTAACGTCGGTGTTTCCACTACTGAATTGTGTGTATCATTCATTACAAATGATGTCGATTCATTTGTTGGTGCATTTCCTGTAAGATTTAGCCATACACATAACTGTTCATCATCATCAATACATCTTATCAAAAGTGGGTTTCTTGCTGGTTCTTCACAGGACAAAGGTTTTTTCTGAAAGTGGTAAAGTTTAAATGACTTTTAATAAGTATTCTTGTAGTCTACTCGTATATTACTTACGCAAACTCGGTCTAGTACATGGAACCTCGCAAATCGCGCATTGTTACGTGTCTCGCGAATATTTGAAGTATCTATATCTCGCTCTGACAAACATGGCGAAGCTAACATTAAATATTATAATAATTTTCAACAAATTGAAATTTTTGGCTGTACTAGTAAGTACTAGTGGTCAGTAACTCCATGTCTTACTTTTCTTTCTTTACGGAGGAACACGCACACTTCTGTGAGCGTGATCGCAGGAACGCCCCAGGTCGAGGCAACCAATTCGTGTCGCAGGGTGCCTCAAACAGTGAATCTGTTACTATCAAACTGAATACTTATTTCAACCTGGAGAAGAATGTCATGCAATAATTAACAGATCAAATAGAGAAAACATAAAGAGCTTCAAAAAAATAATTATAAGCGGCTAAGCATGTGATTTTATTAATAAGATCCGGGTAATACGATAAAACGAAGTGTGTTACCTAGTTTGAAGAGCACCTCCCGCCCTCTCGCAATTGCGTGCAAATGAGGGAGGGCTTTACGCACGAATCTCAGCTAATTAATTTTTAACATCTTCAATATAATGGATTCTTGCAAAGTAACGACCGATTCTATTAATTGTTGTAATTATTTCCTTATGTGTTAGGCATAGGCACTATACGTGTAGATACTGACTATGGCGTCTAAAGCCGTTCGGCTTGACTGGTAAATTCTCTTACTTTGATAATATTTAATATGTTTCATTATAACCCACGCGTACGTAATATATACGTAGTACGTAATACCAATGTCTGTAACGCTGTAATGAAATCTAGATAGCGCTGCTACGCGACCTAAGATATAATCGCAGGAGTCGTTAGCCGTGAATTCGGTTAAGTACTTTAAACATTAACCCCAAATGACAGAAAAACTGATAACAAGTTCTACAAAATATTAGTCGTAGTCGTAAAAGAAAAAACCACAAATACATTGCTATACATTCCGTTATCCATCCACAGCCTACAAAAGTACACAGCTAAACATAGGCTTCCCCCGCAGACGGGCTCACAGTGGGGATTTCGCAATAGCTGCCACGCATGTCTGGCGTGTTGGAAAGCGCAGTTTTTAATTTTTAATCATTATCAATTTTTTTTAATTTTTTTTAAAAAAAAATATTAGAAATGCTATAAACATTACTAATATTCCCTTTAACCACTAGTGGTAAGCTTAAATTGCTTGTGTTACGAGTGGTTCACGCCAGTAATCGAATGGCGGATTCGAACCCATGACCTTATGAGTTCGCAGTCCGCGCCCTGCCATTAGGCTACTGTCACTTCAAAGGAAGACGCTGCGGCCTATTACCTGATTTCCTTTCGTCTCCTCTTACGACACCACGTACAACAGTCTGAGTACGTACCAAATAAATGGATAACGAGAAAAATATACTAATAATATAAATATACATTGAATAAAACCACTTATATTTTTACATTCGTTCTGCGTAGATCAGATCGGCCCAAAAATTAATATTCTAAAACTGAAGGTAAGGAAGGTAGCCCCGGACTAACTACACGATCTACAACATGTTCGCAAAATGTTGCTGACGTGAAGCACCGACGCTCTGGCAACTTTGCAGTCTGCGATCATGTTCAAGATCGTCTCCACCATTACATTAGATTTGATAAACCACATCCTCGCAAAAGAACACCGATCCTACCAAGGATGATACGCGAGGCTATTGAAATTAAAAAACATCCAAATTTCAATAGAGAAGATGGATAGGTGCTGCCATCTGTTTGGGGCCCTATAATTAACAAAAATAAACCCAAACCCAAGCATACCGCTACAAGACTTCATGATACTATAAGTTTGTTTTGCGTAAATCGGACCAAAAATTAGCCGGACTAACCATGACATTGGGACGTCAAACATCTCAATCCGCCCCGTGACCATGGGTGCTGCAAAGTACCCGAAACGTCGGGATAATAAAAGTAAGTTAAAGTGGTAATTAAACGCGATAAAATCCGTAAATAATAGTTTTATTCAATAGAAATACCTAATAAAACAGGATAATAGAAATTTCCTAATTCCATCACATCAACAACAAAGACAATAAAAGCAGTGAGAGAATTAAAAAAAAATGAATATTGAGAAACACGCTTTTGTTTAAATCAGGAAGTCCAAGAAAGTTTCACAAGAACCAACATTGATGACGAAACATCAAGCAGGTACTGGTATATTGCGTCATATATAGAATAATATTAAATGAATTGATTATAGATCAGTATTAAATGTTCTTATATTTTACGCTTTCCGGTTTAAATCTTAAAGGGAGCCAATATAATTACTGGAGTTTCAAGACGTGGTGTCTTAAATTACTTCATGCAATTATTTTTTTATAGTTTTAGCCGTCCTTGTATGATTATTCCCACACCGGTGACATAGAACAGTGTTCAAGTTATGAGACGTTCGTTTTTTTTAATTAAATATTTCCGTTGTGGCCATAAATTGTGCTCAAAGAGATACACGTACATACAAACAGACGACCGATCGAATCATTAAACTAATATGTGCTCACAGATACTAGCGTCAAATAGTAGCTTAATACTACTGTGTTTCGTATGGTGAGTGTAGAGACTCGGAGAACCTTTTTACTGGAAACGAGGCATTCCATCTTAGTCCTCACGGTTGACAACGCATCTGCATTTTGATTCGTAATCGAGGAT
>DWHP01001653.1:0-15677 GCA_018247895.1 Parnassius honrathi | reverse complement strand
TTCGAGTTTTTTTACTTTCCCGATTTGCTTCAAGTGGGTTAATACAGTTTTATCACTTACTCCGAAGGCTGCAGCTATCTCTGAAGTGATTTGTGATGAATCCGCTTCCACAATAGCCTTTAATTCTTCATTTTCCACTTTGGTGTCCGGCCGTCCACGGGGTTGGTTTCCAAAGGTCGAAATTTCCAAAACGAAAACGTTGAAACCAAAAACGTACCTACCATACTTTCTTTTGCGACACCAGCGCCGTACATTAATCCTTCGAGCTATTTCTGCAGAATTGGTGCCGCGGTAGAACTCGTACTCGTAAATATACCCATATTTCACGTTTTCCATTGTGAGGTAATAAGCGACGCCAAAGAAAAAAATTATAAGGAAAAAACAAATAAATGGCTGTTTTCAAAACTCAAATGTACCAGCTAAATGAATTTATAAATTTGAATTCGGAATTCTTAACCAAAGAGGAGATATTTCAGATCAAAGTGATCAGTATAACAAAACGCTAATTTCATATGTAAGGACTTAATATAAACATATATAATATATCACGCCATAAATTTCTCTTTTTGTTAGGGAAACTATCGATATAAACTTCGCTTTCAACTTTCTCCTACAGCTTACCCGGGTTTGTCTTAATCAGGATTGACACAATTGGGTAGGGCGTCGCCATTATACCTTCGTTCTAGCTTTTCTTTTTCGGTTATTGCTTTGTCACCTTTACAATTTATTTATTTATTTATTTGATTATTTTGCATAATGTGTGTGTTTTACAATATTCTGCCTCTGCCGAATATCTATTCCTGGAAATTCAAGCGTTCCAAGCTCGTTTTGGATGTCGTTTACAGTCCCCCTTCTGTAAAATATTTCTCTAGCTTAGAAACCGTCTTGGAATCTCTCAGTGCGGACGGCATACATCACATTATCATGGGCGACTTTATTACTGATCTTCTTCTCAAAACTTCTGCTCAAATGGCGAAGCTGCTTAATATCCTATCCTCGGTTAACTTGTCTATTCTTCCCTGTACTCCTTCCTACCTACCACAATTCTGATTCTCCAGACACGTGGCTCGTTTTAATCATAATCTCTTCTCCTCAACTCGTAGTTAACTGTGGTCAGTTGTCTGCTTCTGGATTTTTGCGTCATGATTTATGGTACGTGTATGGTACGTCTTCAGTTGATAATAAAATTTCAATTTTTACTTTATTAACTCTGAAACTGTGTGACGTCCATGCGTCGGTGCAAAGTATTAGGGTTAAGCGACCTCCAACACCATAGATTACAAGGGGTATTCACATGGCAATGACTCGACGTGACAGGGCTTTTAGAAAATTCAAGCGTGACAGGTGTGATGACAGCTGGCGTTAGTATAAAGTGGCTCGCATTCTCCGTAATCACATGGTAAGGGCAGCGAAACGTTGCTATTTCCATGATAATATTTCAAACTCTTCTACGGCCGATATATGGAAGTTTTTCAAATCTCTTGGTATTGGTAAGCACTGTGAAAAAAATCATAAAATTTCTTTTCCTCTTAATGACCTTAATTCTCATTTTCAGTCGGTTCTACACTATTTCCTACCACTAAGTCCTCTACATTTTCAGAAATTACTTCCTTGACCACACATCTCGATATGAACCATATTTTTTTTCACATATTCTCTGTCGACTAAGTTCGTAAAACTTTTGTATCTATTAAATCCTAAGCAGTCGGCTGTGATAATTTGAGTCGCCTCATGATCTCTTCTGTTCTCGAATACTTCCTCCCAGTCATAACTCACATAAGCAATTTTTCTTTGTTGTCTGGGGTCTATTGTGCTTCTTGCCGTAAAGCTTATATCCTCCCTTTTCCGAAAATTGCAAAACCCACTCAACTAAACAACTTAGACCTATTTCTATCTTACCCTTTTTATTTATTTATTTAACAATTTATGTACACACACTAAGGAAGAGGACACATCATGATGAAAAGTTCAAAAAGGCTCTACTTATCTCATAATGAAATTTCTTCCAGTAGGCCAATTTTAAAGATATATGATTAATAAATGATTATAAGGTGTGCACTTTGTTATTATACAATATATATATAGGGATAAAATAAATACATACATCAGCACAAATACTTATATATATACAAGTACATAAATATATTCGTACTTAAGCACACATAAATACATACATAAATACTTAATATAATATAAAGTCATAATTAACACATATTTGCAACAGTATAGTGAATATCAAAGATTTGAGACTTACATAGAGGACAGCGATAAATAATGTTCATTTACTCGTTTTCTGAACAATGTCACTGTTTTGATTTCTCGAATGCGAGTAGGAAGCGAATTCCAGAGTCTTACTACATGTACGGAGAATGAACGGGAATATGAATGTGCATTAAAGGATGGGAATATTAAGAAGGGTTTTAAGGTGAGATCTACAAACTGTACCTGGGGATTTAAGAAAGGTAAATCAATTTCGGAGGTATGTAGGGCAATTTGGGCTGTGTAGGTTGTTAAAAAGGAGACAAAGGATACGAGTGTTCCGGCGAAATCGGATCGGGAGCCACTTGAGCTGCTTTCTATATTTAGAGACGTGGTCAAACTTCTTGAGTCCGAAAATATACCGAATGCAAAGGTTTTGCAATCGCTCAAGTTTGTTTAATTGCTCCTCTGTGGCATCCAAGTACACACACAGACATCAGCGTAATCTAAGATAGGCAAAATAAGAGTTTGAACAAGAGAGAATTTCGTTGATAAGGGTAAAAAACTGAAGTCGTTTTAACGAGTGAAAAGCATAATAAACTTTTCTGCTTAAGTCCGTTATGTGAAGACCCCATGACAACCTATTGTCAATAACTAAGCCCAAGTTCTTCACAGATTCGGTATACCCAATTGATGTGCCATTGAGAATCACATCTGGCAGGGTGCATTTATCAATTAAGCTACTAGTATATCTGCTACTTACTATTATTGCTTGAGACTTACTTGGATTTACAGTTATACCATGTAATCTGTACCAACGACTGATTGTCTCCAAGTGATCATTCAGTGATTTATTTTAGCTGGTCTTTTATTATAGATATGACTTTGTTCATTGGTTAGAGGACCTTCACTGCCAGACACCAGTTCTGCTAAGGAATTGACATCGTAACTTGTTTCCTTAAGGTAGTCCTGATTATTTTGTAAGCCTTCAGACCTTTGAGGCTGAGGCAGCCCGTACTGCTGTAGGCTTTGACCTCCTAATGCTAATATGGCTACTCTTATTGTAACCAGACATATATTGTAGATTTTATGTGCTAAATGTTTATATAAAATGCCAGAAAGCCTTTCCACTTGTCGTTTGTAGTCTTCTGATAGGCTATCCCGTGTCCCGTTACACGTCTGTAATCTGACAGAATACCAGCATTATAGAAAAAGTTCACGCATTTTAAGTGGCGACTCGCATAAGGCAGCTTCCTCTAGGGCAGAATCCCAACGTTTGTCGTCCGCTGGCAAGCCAAGTTTTATGCAAGCTAATTGAAAAGTTGATTGTAGGACACATAATGGACCCCTAGCCTAGTGCAGAAGTAAGCGAAGATGGTAACACTCTGTGTTATTCGGGTGAACCGTATGCACTCTTGGCCAGCCATCTACGGGTTTTCCTCTTTTCCTTCTCAGAAATTTATTTTTTTGTCATACAAAATATGTAGCCCTTCCGCAAATAGAAGGGTTTTAGCAAAATCATGTGTTTGACATAAATCAAAAAATGCTAACAGTGTCGTTTTTGGAATCAAAATAGACTCGTTGACCACATTCGAAGTGGACAGCTAAATTTATGACTACAGGAAAATTGTCATGAATGGAAAACCCTAAAATCCTTCAACCTGCCTCCGAAATACCCAAATAACGCCCACTGTCGTATAATTTTACTTCGTCTTTTTTATTTTCTAGCACAAAAGCAACCTGATAACTGAATGAACACACACCTTACGAATTGCAAAATACTACATCAATATGTGCCTTAAATGAATTGCAAAATTCTACATCAATATGTGCCTTAAATGTCCGTGACAGAACCTTATTATAGAGGACCCACCCACCTATTGTCTACTTTAATGTCTTTTAAGTGTAAAGCCACCTTTATCCGAAGATCGTCTTCTGTACTGTGGGTTACCATCGTCACCTATCTGTTTATCTCTTAAAAATTGTCTGGGATATTTTCGCAAAATTTATTGTCTTTCATGCGTGGAAAAGATTATTAAGGTTCCTACATGGAGCGTGTATCATATTGTTGTTAATTATATCGTATAAAATAGGATCTTCATTTGGATTTGGTATCTCAGCACAAAAAAGTTCATCCACCATGTCAGGCGAAACGCGGTTAACCATCCACAACAAATGTGTATGTGAGGCAGACTCCGTTTCTGTTATTCGGCAGAGAACGTGAAACAACGTACCTCTTCAAATATTTTTCCTTTGGTTAGAAGTGCCATTACTTTCTTAACTTTGGGGTGAAAACCCTGGCTATTATGTCGAGTCTATCATAACTTTTGTATTATTTCTTGGTACTTCTATAAAAAAAATATTTATAGTATTGGGATTACAGAGATGTGATGATACGCATATTTGTCATGATTGTTTCCCTACGGGCGATATTCGCTTCAGATGGCTCCACACAGTTTTTGGATCACCCTGATTTTTGTTAATAAAAATGTAAAACTTTTCTCTATCGATTGCGCTGACACTAAGTTTCTGAGACGTTTGCAATAGTCGTAGTATGTAATAATTTTCTGAAATTCTGCACGATTATAAGTAGAGCCTCCGAGTGTTATCATAAATTTTACATTGTCTGTAATCCAAGGTGTTGGTTTTCGTTTTAACTTTATCTGCTTTAAAATTGCGTGTGTTGCAAAAGCGTCAAACAACATACTGGTTAACTATTGAACTTTTTTGTTGATATTATTTACAATTATAGTATCATATCAGGACAATGTTTTCACGCGTGTCTCCTGCAACAGCGAATCTCCTAGTGCTCGCCGTGTGAACCTTGCTATAATTGGTCGGGGGTTTGGCACCGGCTGTCCTTCAACAAGCACCCTTATACCCGCCCTCACACCCGGCGCGTTATACACTTAGTATATCACGGTCCTCAATCTCTACAGTAAGTTTCGTGGCGATAGTAAACGTACCGTGCAATTAGGTTTTCATTTCTTACCTCTGGTATACCCGCTATCTCCACATCATTGGATAACATCTCCTGCTCGCGGTATTGAAGATCTAGTTTCAGATTAGATTATAGTTTCAGGTGGCTTATTGTTGTTTCCAGGTATTCGGTTCTGTTAGATTCTTTGACAATTTATTCTACTCCCAAGGACTCTAATTTAGCCCCAAAATAATCAACTCGTTCATTACATTTATTCATAACCGCCGTTAATTCAGATAAAGTGCTTTCATTACGGACTGCATGTAATTCAGACCAAAATAACCGCATTTTCTTAGCAGGGTTTAAGTCTAAAATCTCAGAAGGAGACATATTTGTTGTATTATCCGTATCTGTTTGGTCTGACTACTTTTACCCGATGCATAACATAATGGGAGTTATCGGAGTTATCCAACTCAACTAAGTCTTTCCGGGATTTACGTGATATCGAGCTCGCTCGTATTGGTATCAGTCTTTGGATGCTTCTATTCATTTTTGCTTCATTCTGTACATTTTGAGGAGCGTTTTTTCTTCCAATCTATTGAATGAAAACGTTTATTTGATACATTAGCACAAAGTAAATCATATTTTAACCTATATATTATACATTCCAGAAACTCTCTTTGCGGCAAGTTGTTGTTAAGCCCCGTACATTTTTGTAATATTTTGCTATTAATTGTTGACATAGGCATATCCCGTAGATGCAATATTAATATCAACTTAGCGGTAGACTTTAAATAATCAGCTGATCCCCAATAATGCAGCCCGGTAGTTAAAGCTTCTAAAGTAATGTGTCCGACGAAAAGAACGTAAGCACCGTATAGATCGTGTCGCTTACGCGTTATAGCCAACAGGCTTTTTAAGCAACACACGATTGAATATTTACTTTAAACTATTTCCTTATTTTATGTTAATTAAAAAACCCACATGCCAAGCGTGGCAACAATAGCAAATAAGCAATGGATCTTTCAAGGAGTGTAATAATGATGATAGCAAAGCTCGAATCTTGTCACTGACTTTCACACGTGCTACTCGCATATGGAATAACGAGGACCGAAGACTATTTTGACTGGAATTGTATTATCTTTGCGCTCAGCGGTTACAACCTAACTGCATGAATCCGCCGCAACATTCACTATCCATAGTGTGTTTTAGTTAGTCACGCTTATTGTAATAAAAAATACAAAACAATATTTGTTATTAAATATTTACTGTTGTATACTGTATTTTGCTTAAGTAGTAGAACATTTCTAGATTCTACTACTTTACTTAATCTTAGAAGTACTTTGTTTATCGTTTCTCGTCTAGACAATTTATTTCGACCAACTTCAGGTATTTTTAAAAAAGATATTTTGATTACTAAATATTTCTCCAGAAGGGATTAGACGTATTTTAAGGTCGTGAACCATTTGGTTTAAAACAACATTTCTATTAAATTGTAGACTACCGTTTCTCATATAACATTTCCGTTCTATATTATTATCACATTTTTTTCTTATGGTCATATAATATGATCTTAAAATACGTATATTGTAAACCGAACTTACTATTCTGTAATCACTATAACTCAGAAAAACAATCTAGTTTTCTCATAAGCAGACTATAAATAAGTTACGCAAAAATATGACATAACGAAGACGGTCTAGTAGAAGCTACTAAGATAGCATAAATACGTTGAACGTTCGAGTCGGTTCTAGATAGGGGAATATTTATCGTTCAGAGGGCCTGCCGTTATTGAACTTGTCTTTTCGTCGTTTAAAGCGAACGCTGATGTGTTTATTCAATTTGTTGCCGTGGGAAATATTGTTACCTGCCTCCGTGTTGCTCGTACACATATCGTTGAGTCGGCGACGCTTGTCTTGCGATAACCTGCGTACCTTTGCTTGAAGGCTTTATTGTTAAATTCGTGGTAATGGAAATTTTCCACCAATGCGAAAACCTTGGTACGTTTGTGGTCATTTAAAGAATATTTAGGTTTATAGTAAAAAGTTTTAGTTTTTTAAAGGAGAAGAATGTTAAACTATCACAAAGTCCACATGATGGTAAGTGGTTGCTGTTGCCTATAGTCATCTGCATATAACCTCGATTACGAATAAAAATGTAATGCGTTGTCACCTGTGAGGACTAAGATGGAATGCTTCGTTTCCAGTAAAAAGTGTCTCATGTTCTCTACACTCACCGTACGAAACACAGTAGTGTAAAGCTGTGATTTCACGCTGGTATTCTGTGGGAGCGTGGTCTTTCCCCGGTGGAGCCGACCGATTCGTGTTACAACTATACCAGTAATATAGCTGCAACATGGTGCTACTACGGGTACCACGTGTTGGATTATTTAAGGCGTTTACTAAAACTTTCACAAGCTGTGAGGCATTCCATCTTAGTCCTCAAGGGTGACAACGCATCTGTAGCCTCTTTCCCGCATTTTCGTTTACCGATTGCAGGTGAAGTTGACATTTGAATAAAAAGTAGTGTATTTAACTTTACACCCCTTTTTGTCTGTCTGGTCAGACTGATCTTCGGGTGTTTTAGTTATGAAGCTTCACGAATAGATAAAGCAGTGCCGGTAGTGTCTAGGTTATATTTGATCCCAAAAACATGCAGGATTTTTTGTTAAATCGGAAAACTGATAAAATAAATTATTTTCGTTGATTGTCTATGACATAAAAAAAATTTGAACAAAACGTTTTTGGTTTGCTATAAACATAATAGGCCTTTTATATAGATAGTATCACTTAAAGTTTTTATGCAAAATGAATTTTTAATATTTTGTATCACACAATTGTACAGCAAAATTAAAGGTTAAGTTGGTAAGGTGTTAAAGGATAATATAATAAGACATTTTTATATAAAATAATAGACCTTCAATGTTTAGTTAAACTATTTTTTCGTATTGCACTTAGTGTTCAAGATAATCACAAAAAAAACTGAGCTTAAAATTGTACTTTTGGAAATTATTTGCCTAAAAACTGTTATAATTATATCATACATCTAAAGGGTTTTTTGTTTGAGTTTTACGAGAACGAATCCGCTTAGAAAACTTAGTTTAATTATAAAGGTACAGAGGCATAGAGTTTCGCAAATTTATTTTTATAATTTGATCGTTAATCGCGAATGTTTTCAAAGTAATAAAACAAACAACCCCCATTTCAAAATAATTCTATTACCAAAAACAATATCCCATCCCAAATATAAATGAAGAGCGAACAATATAACGTTCTGTATCTGTTAGCTGCGTCAACAAACATTTTCGTGATGGATGCTGTGCATTTGTAAACAATATTCATCAGCAGTGTAGCGAGAATGGATGGACGGGTGACCGGTCACGCAGTCGCCCGCGGATGTCTTTCATTTTATATACATTCATGTTTGCATGCAACAGTAATCTCTGTCCATATATTGGCTTGTTGTTTTTTGATTAAAAATGAAAAATATTAAATAATAAACGACATGGCGTCAACATTCTTTTAGTATTCATATCCCTTATACACATGAAATATGCAAGAAATTTTTTGCCCTAGAAATAAATAACAGGAAAATACACATAACTAATTAACTTTCGTACGACGCTACGTAACCTCAATTCCAGTAGGCTTTTTGAAAATATTATTATACGAACACATTCCCGATACGATTCAAAACTTTGTACATAAAAGGAGCCCTTAACGAGACTTTTTTGGTAAAGAATCTAAAGCATCCCTCCGAATGATCCATTATCTTCTCACGAGGACAAGTTAGCGATCTCCTTCCATCTATTTTCACAAGTAATAACTAAATTTATCGTCAGACTTTCGGTCGACATAGTAGTCCTCCAATATTGGGGGTAGTTGTTTAGTCGGGTCACGTCCCGGACGCTGTGGTGGGCGGGAGTCGAGCGTCGAGCGACGTCGCGGGTGACGCGTTGGTCGAAGACACGTCATTAAAATTAACCATCGTTGCTCTTGTAAAGTGAACCCCTATGTACAGGCTTATTGGAAAGTTTGTCAGCTAGAACATCCTCACGCTTGCTGATTTTACGCTTTATTATGGTATTAACAAATGACATAGCGCCAATGCGGTTGCCCGGCGTATCGCGACCCTACACTCATATGCTAATCTAATTTACCAATTAAACTTCCAAGAATTATATGTTTGCTGAACATTTGAGTATTCTTTACAATATATTTAGCTGTAAGGAAAATATATTCAGTATATATTCTAGTCAAAATAGACATTTGACTTAGCTAAAATTCTCATAGAGCTGAAAATTGGCAGTGACATTAAATACATCATTATAAATAAAATGTCAAAAATCCCCTTCGATCCGACTTCTGCAAAAAAATTATTCAAGGTCAAACGTACAAAATTACGTTGTTTTCCATTTTTCTTGGAAATGGTAAGTTTTATCGTGAAAATAGGCCAGACAAAAGTTGTAAATCATACAATTTTCTACAAAAATGGTCCAGTTACTTTTTCTCTTACGACTCACCATTCGTGAGATATCGAGGTTTTAATAATTAGAAAATTCATATTTTACATAATATGTACATTTCCGCACCACCTACGAGGTACCTGGCGCATTTTTTAACGTGGTTTCGCCAGTAGGTATACTCCACGATTTATTATAACACAGACAGTTTGACCAGATCATATCCTATTGATTGAAGGAATGGTAATATTGCTAATGATTAAAATTGAATGGGTTGTTTTTTTTATAGGATAGGGTGACAAACGAACACGCAGTTCGCCTGATGGTAAATGGTTGCTGTGGCCCATAGACATCTACATCTCTCCTCGATTACGAATGAAAATGCAGATGAGTTGTCACCTGTGAGGACTAAGATTGAATTCCTCGTTTCCAGTAAAAAGGGTTTCCGATTCTCTACACTCACCATACGAAACACAGCAACATTAAGCTACTATTTTACGCTGGTATTTTGTGAGAGAGTGGTGTTCCATCCCTTTTTACTGGAAACGAGGCATTCCATCTTAGTCCTCACGGGTGACAACGCATCTGCATTTTGATTTGTACGCATCTGCATTTTGTTTGTTGTCTATGGGCCGTAACAACCACTTACCATCAGGTGGACTGTGTGCTCGTTTGTCACCCTATCCTATAAAAAAACTGTTCTGTTTTATTGTTCTATGTAGATTTTACAAACCTCAAATATCCATATTTGTCTGTGGAATCATTTTTATATAGTACCATACATTGCATCGAAGAAATTAAATACTGCTATTTTACCTCTTTTAAAAATTGCTAGTTCATATTATGCAAAATATGAATTTTCTAATTATTAAAACCGCGATATCTCACGAATGGTGAGTCGTAATAAAAAAAATGACTGAACCATTTTTGTAGAAAATTGTATGGTCTACAACTTTTGTCTACCTATTTTCGCGATAAAACTTACCGTTTTCGAGCAAAATGGAAAAAAACTTCATTTTGTACGTTTCACCTCGAATAAAAATTTTTGCAGAAATAGGATCGAAGAGGATTTTTGCCATTCTATTTATAATGATGTATTTAACATATCTGTCAATTTTCAGCTCTATGCGAATTTTACCTAAGTTATGACTCATTTTTGTCCATTTTGACTGGACTAATATGGCGAATGTGTATCAATAAATAAATATATCAAAAAAGCAGCTTATATATACATATATATATTATTCGGACACCATTGTGCACATACAGTCCCATTATATTCCAATCATACTAGGGCTATGTAATTACTAAATTAATGCAGTAAAAATGCCTTTGAACTCTGTACGATCCCGAAAATTTGCATAAAATAATCACATTCAACTTTTTGAATTGTAAGGAACGTCAAAGAAATTTAATGTACGAAAGTATATACCTTTAAAAACTTTAGCCGGTGTCGGCTTTAAGGTGAATAATGTGAAGAGAAGAAGTATAAATATTCATTCAAGGAAGAGAACCAACGCACAGTAAATATAAACTTTTTTTCAGGCCACCATTAGCCGACAGCGGGGAAACGCATTGAAAATTCGACTTGCGACTTCTAATTACAGAGGACACGGCGTTCTTTCTTCCCGAGTTCCTTTATTAATGGAAAAGTCCGTTCCAATTGATTTCATATTTTACATCCTGTTCAGCTTACAAATAATAACTGAAAGAGGGTGTAATAGGGGTCGCATTATTTTGCAGTTAATTCTCTAACCGTATTTATTACCGAGGCGACTTCTGCGGATGGTTGAACGTGTGATTACATTTGGAATGCGTCGGGCGGTGGATATGAATTACGCATGAAGTACGAGCAATAAGCGCGCTATGTACTTTAATGCCAACAAACTTGCTAAAACAAACAACTTACGAGTACTTTATTATTTTTCACGGACACTCTTTTTAAGAGCAGTTTCAGGGTTTCAACTATTTTTTTAGTCCGCGTTGTGACAGCCTGTACAATAGTTTGGCAGTACTGATCCAATTCTAAAACGTAAATCGATACTATGTTTTTCTCTCGTGAAACTATGACATATTAATTGGAATTTTTCACAAAAGGCCAGCTCGAGACAAAGCGAACTCCCGCAGCGCAACTATGGCTGTCATGTTTTGCAGGTGACGTGCGGTATCATCGCGTACTACGTGTGCAAATGAATTCTATTCTCAACCATCAACTCTGTCTGTAGAGTAGAATCTTATGCATTTATAAAGCTGGCTTCTTTGTTAGAATTATATTTAAATTAACAAATAAGATTCCCTCACTACCCAAGCAAAATTATTTCTTAATTGTATGTATTTAAAGCTAGTAATGCTTAATAGATCGAAATTCAATCGATTATGCGGAAGCAGAGAAAAGAGTTACGTAAACAAAAAGTATTTGTTTGCATTATTTTTTTTTGTTATAATACCGTAGGTCAGCAAAGGGATCAAAGTTCATCAGCGATGAAAGCGATCTATATGTTTACATTTAATTTATTAGCATTTTGTATGAAAAAAATCGTGTATTCGTACTTTGCCTACCTTAATAGCAACGTACACACATGATTTTTCGTACTTTGTCTACCTTAATAGCAACGTACACACATGATTTTTGTTTTACTTATTGGCCAGCGCTTGACCACAATCTCCACCTGGTGGTAAGTGGCAATGTATTCCTAGATGGTAAATCGCACTGTTTTAACGTAACAAAAGATAATTCACTCTTACCATGTTTGAAGACGTGAAGAAGATTGAAGAAGTTCAATCAAATTATTTTACTCCTTTGATGTGGCTACGCAGACCGTTTGGTTCTAATGCATGGAATATCGACAGAAAAGCGGTGATGACCCGCCCACCGCCTGGTTGTCTGATGGTAAAAAGAGACAATTAAAGTAAATACAGAGAGGCTGGCTACTCTGCGCCTGTGCTCGAGGCTGACAAGATTAGTTTCAACCAAATCAAGGCTACCAATGAGCCTCTTAGCACGTCTCTTGACTGATTCGAACACTGCTAGGGGGCATTTTACAGCACCAACCCTGTGACAGCAATACTCCATGCACCACCGGACTTACGCTTTGTATAAGGTAAGAATCTGTCCTGGCGTGACGTGCCACCGTACCCTTGCCAGGACACCTATTTTCCTTGCGGTTGCTTTGACCCTGGACTCAATGAACCTTGATATTTTCTTTTTATGCGCTCCATCCATGGTACAGTGGGTACTTTTCCAATGATACAAATTTCATTCCTTTCCTTTTATAAAAAATACTTTAAAAAACTGGCAAAGTGCGTATCGCACCACGCACAATATGGAGGTAGGGTTCCGTAGTTGCGCGTCACATTACGTGGGCTTCTTGATAATTAGCATAATAAGTGAATTCGCGGTTTGACCCTTATAACGATTAAAAATGGGTCAAAATAGGAAGATGATCTGATGGACTTATTTTCAAATCGGACTTATAAGGAGTGACGGTCAAACAAGATTAAAAAACTTTACGATTTTGAGAATAATACATTTTACATCAAAATCATTTACATGCCAAGTCCGTACAAAGATGGTCATAGTTGACTAATTACCTATATATCACCGGCAGTTCAACCCTAAGATATTTACGATCATAACGAACCTTCCGCTCAACCACCACTGCCCTAAATTATCCTGAGGGTCACTCACGCAAACTAAGAATACGACGAATGAAACTATATGAGGCTATATGATAGTAAAAATACTTTGAATGAGGCCTACAATAACTACAAACTAAAAAATATGCAAAATTAGTAAGTAAGCAAAAAAGATCCTCTTTGCCTATCCCGCAAATGAAAAAGAAAAGCTGTAGTAGTAATTCATATAACTCTATTTCTTCATAAAATATTTATTCCTTACAATTTACAATAACATTTCGAAGTTGAGTTAGATTCATCGTTGGATTCAAAGTTGAGTTGGTTTCAAAGTGGACTTATAAGTAAATTTTTACTAATTCTAGTGCATTTTATAAGTTGGTCGACCATTACTCGTTAACTTGCAACTCTACTTAGTTGTGATAGTTTTTATTTTAACGTCACTATATATATTACTATCGTATATACTTCTCACATTTCCAAAGACCGCGGTTTAGTTGGTAGAAAGGGGGCTTGACTCTAATGAAAAATACTACTTTAAAGCTAAATATTTTACAAACGGACCCCTGTATAGAAAATATGTTGTTCTATATCCCCAGTGTTTTTGAAAGTCCTATCCCAACGAGACCCCACACGATAGAATAGACGGGGAAAAAATCGTCTTCCATTTAGCTGTATGCACCCAAAATAAAAACGTTTTTTAAGATTTTATTTCACAGTTTTGCAAGCGTTACTAATGTCTATAATTATGCCACATTACAGATTTGTAGTGCCTAGGGTCTATGAGTAAAACCTCTGACAGACGGACGGATATGGTGAAACGATAAATGTTCCTTGTTGTATAGCTACGGAACCCTAAAAAGGTATTTCAATTTTCGATGTTCTATTGTGGTCCTGTGGAACAAAATATGGCGTTCGAGTAGAACAGACAGAGGGTCCACGCATTAAATGCAAACTGACGTCATTATCAATGACGTCAGTTTGCGTCATTGATACGGAAAAATGTTGAAGACTGAGGTATTACGATTGTCCCCGTTTCTGTCGATGCATTCACGCCCACTTTCGATTTGGTCGCATACGCATCATGACATGATGGAAGATGACATGATGGAAGATACAAACTAAAAAGCTAATTAAATATATTTAAGATTAATGAACAATATTATTGTATGGCTATAGTCATATTTAATATTACAGGAATTAAAAAATACATTACAGTACATAATAACAAGATAATTTTATATGTATTTCATCCTATGAATAAATTGTAGTATTTAATTTTTATTATACGTACCTAAATAGCCGAATCACAGTCTAAGAAGGTTAGATTAGAGGGAAAGCAGTAGATTTCACACTACGAGAACAACGCGGGTTTGATGGTGATTGCAGTTTTAAATGCTAGTGGCTACGTGCTTGACGGCGTGGGAGAACAGCGTTAAATCGTGAGGAAACCCACGTGTCTGAGAATCGAACACGCACAAAGTACGTTGCGAAGTAATTGCTTCTTTACTCTCGTAGAAATGGGAGGGGGTCTGTGTCTTAACACTGACTTCAGAAGCTATTAAAACTATGTGGAAATTATCTAATTCGTTTTAGTTTTATGAAATCGGTTTTACTTTACTTTTAAAGTTTAATAATTTTACCCTTTTGAGTGGACAAAGCAATATCATAACCTCAAGGCAGCAACAAAAGCGTCGACCTAATATTTACATAAAAATTTTATCACCTTCGGGGTAGAATTTTTTTACAAATTTAAATGGAGCCACTCTTGTCGGTTAGCCGATTTAATAAAAAAGGGATAATTTAAATCGGTTCAGCCGAAAAAAGACATACGAACGTATATCATAGAACCTTCTAGTTTTGCTGAACTCGGTTAAAACTTCGATTAATTATTTGGGGAGGTTACCGAATTTACCTACTCGTAGCGTACATCAAGTATAATTCCGAATGGTAGATCTATAAATAGGTTGCGCACAATAAAATGATTTTATATGGGGCAATTTATATGAGAAATGACAGTGGTAAGAAACCTGTCGTGGTAGAAAAATGAGCTTACATTTACAGATTATAAAATAATTTCTTAAAGTCTATAGTTTTAAGGGTTCCCTTAAGTTGTATAACAAGTTAAACAAAATAATAAAATTAAGGAAACGATATCAACAGCAAGTAAAAGATTTATCGCAGTCAGCTGCGTTCATCTGAATAATCGCGTTCATTCAGATGAACGCGATTATTACAGCTGCGAAAATCTAACTTTCACACAATAACTATACTAAGTACTTCATATATTATAGGTTGATCAATAAGTTTTCGGAATAGGACACTTATTCAATGAGGTATAGAAATGTGTTCTATTTTTTTTCTTTCGAATCCCAAATTCTTTAGTAGCCAAGGCCAGAATAAACTAAATTAAAAACTGTACCCAATTTTTTTTCTAACTTTACATTTGGGGGGAATTTGTTT
>DWHP01001652.1:0-15687 GCA_018247895.1 Parnassius honrathi | reverse complement strand
GAATAATGTAAATCTAAAAAAACCCTTGTGTAAATCATAAAGATGTTTAAAAGGGCGCCACTTCGACATTTTTTAATTACCTTAAATATTTTTTTAAGTTTCATCGAATCAGTTTGATTTCAAAATCACTGTCTTCTTTAAAGTTGCAAGTAACACTCAATTTTAAAAATAATTTCATTGTCCCATCCATTCTACTTGCGCACACGGGCACACTCGGGCTTAACCTCGCTAATTCGTTAGTTTAACCTCATTGCCGTTAGATGGCGTTCACACTGATTGTGTAAATGTGTGAGTGCATCATTTCGAGGTCACTGGGCTCTTGTAGTCTTCTTAATTTAACATCATTATTCAAAAATAGATATTTACTTTTATCATTATATAAGACAATAAGTAACATGGTTTCAAGAAAAATCCCTCTAGCTAAAGAAGTTTGATGGCTCCATGGAATATAATAATTTCTATTCAATATGGATCACATGTTCGAAATTAATACCACCGGTTCGGAAAAAACCTCTGCCCTGGGAGGAACCAGCAAGAAACCCAGAGGGACTTTTTGTAAAAGCAAATTTTACAACATGAAACAAACTATTAACAAAATTTATTTTAGAAACAGGTTTTTTTTTTATCAACAAGCATGTATTCATTTATATTAAGATAAACCTTTTAAAACAATTTTTGTTTAATAAAATATTTAAACTTGGTAATAGACCTTGTATATTTTCTGGGACTTTGTAGTAATGCTGCTTGTAATAGCATATACATTGCCCCAAGAATGAATGGGTTAATATATTATATAGATATCCAGTACTTGATTTTAATTATGTTTTCAAATTAGGAGGCTTGTCAGGGTTAGGCTTGAGCCTTTTACACTGTTTTTAGATGTCGGAAATGCGTTTTGAATTAATTACGATTAAAACATACTTCACTAAAAATTGCTTATAACGAAACACAAATATGTCAATTTATTCTCGTATTATATGAAGTAGACGTTCTGTACTTAATTTTTTAATTTTGTTTTCAATTTAGGAGCTTTGTCAGGTTTAAGGTCGAATCTTTTACACTGTTTTTGGATTTCGAAAACGACTTTCGAATTATTATAATTACGATAAAAAAATTGCATATTATACCAAAACGCAAATATGTCAATTTGTTTTTTTAACACAGATACACTCATAAAAAAGTTAATCGCTCGGACCCAGATAAACCATTTGTGGCTGAAGACGGTGCTCATATACAACAAATCGAGTCGCAGTGGAGAGCAGTCAAGAGGTTTTTCAGAAATTTTTTTTTTAACAATTCACATTACATTATTTCGTTTACCACTATCATAGCAGAGTCTAGGGCAATCCGACTTTTTAGATACGATTGGTCCGAATCGGTTCTAAAACCGAATTAGCACACCCCTACTTCACGTAGTCTTGTCTGCCCTACTCCTAGTGTATTTGTAAAGCCGTAGGCGCGGAGGGAGAGCAGCCTCCGCCCGCTGTAGCAAATCGCAGGCCCCTGAGGTAGCCGCAGCGGCTGAGGCTGATCGCCGAAGGCGACAAATGGGTGCCTGTAATTTGCTACGCAAGGCCGAAGGGGCTGCACTTCTCGCAGTACCGAAGCCGTTGCAGAAGTAACTTTGTGTCATTATTAATGTGTAAAAAAGTGAGGTTATGGTTTTACAAAAAATTATTACTCATAAACTCCGCAAAAGGGGAAGGGCAGGGGGGCTTCCCCTGAACCCTCCCCGTCCCACTCCCACCACCGTACGCGAGTACCGGATGTCTATAGATTAACCGAATGAATTACTTACTGTGGAGTCTAGGAACTGGTATCAATAGCGTGTGTTTGATCTTAGTGTTCACGGAGTATATATCGCGTTTTCTTTACTAAAACTACCTTTGTTCTTGTGAACATACATTAAATTTTCGTAAATATACTGAGAGGCCACGATTAATATCATAATATAATTATTTATGTATGTAAACTGCCTCCCCCCCCCTCAAGATACAGGAGAAAATCCTAGTGTGGAGGTAATTTGTCGTTATATTTATATATAAGCATAGAATTTAATTTATTTTTATACCTATATATTCTATATATTTTAGTTATTTCTGTAGGACTAATTTTGCAATAAGACCCAAAGATGTAAATGGTATAACATTTAAGGTTTATGATATTATTTATTTGAAAGAGTAGTAAAACAGAATCCATCCGCTTTTTTGTCACGTTGGTTCCGTAAGAGGAGTATATGGGAAATTCTAAAATCATGTAGCTTCCGATAGATGGCGGTATACCATTTTTCTTACGCCAGACATAAAATACCCAGAACGGCTCGGGCAGCAGCGTCTAAGGCGGTAGACACCCCCCGCTGCTGCTGAATATCAATGTGCCCGCCAAGCATGACAAATAGGGCAAATTCTTCCTACAACAGGAGAGACCCAACCAGCAGTCGACTTTTATAGGAAGATGATGAAGAAGAATATGAAGAAGATGTTGCATACCAGTAGCAATAGTAGTGTGCATATCAATAAGCCGCTTCTTTTCCATTAACTGTGGCAAGGAGTTAACAGCACTTGTCAGTCTTTGGGTGTTGTCACTTACTAGGCTTAGTGCCAGGTCGCTGTCAGCGTCTAGCCCCATAGAACTTTTTAATTTCTTAACTTCTGCTTCTGAACTCCTGCAAAGTATTTTGTAAGTAAGATTGTGCAAGTGAAAAACAAGGTTATAGACAACATGGATATGTTTTCGCATACAGTTAAATAGAATGAACTATCCATATTAAGTTTCGCATTTCCGTAGTTTTTATGCAAAAACAATGGAAACATAACTAATTTGTGATATAGCAAAAGTATACTAAGCAAGACAAGCAAAAATTCCTCTAAGCTCAATTTAAATTCAAATTATTTTTATTTGGAATTGGCTTTTAAAAAACCTTTTTTGAAAGTCAAACAAGCTACACAAAAGCCTCAACTCCTCACTGTGAGAGATCTTGTGATCAGACTCTTAAGTAGACTATTTTCTTTCACAAGTTACAATTGGACCTTAAATAATATTGACAAAAAAAATGTAGTTGCTCGCTACGTCCATGCATTCTTTTCTTTCTTCATAAAATTCATTTTACATGTGCTTTAAGTTAATGCAAAGGCAAATCAGTAATACTACAGGCAACAAGTGGTAAAATAAACATTTTGTACAACTGCCTTCAAAATAAATAAAATGAGAAACTCATCAATGTATTTGAAGTCAATTAAATACGCATTATTAAGAATATGTCAAAAACCTATTTGGTAGAGCCATGCTGCAGCTGTATTAGTAGTATAGTTGTAACATGAATGGGTCGGCTCAATACCAGGGAAGGACCATACTATCATGGTGAGTGTAGAGAACCGGAGATCCTTTTTGCTGGAAACAAGGCTTTTCATCTTTCTATCTGTTCCATCATGGGTGACATCGCATCTGCGTTTTGATTTGTATTTGAAACTAGATGTAGGTGTCTATGGGCACAGCAACCGCTTACCCTGTGCTATAAAAAAAGTTTTTGATATACATACCTATATTTGTCTAGATCTTCCTGTATGGCTTCAGCTACAGTTGGAAATGGACTGCCCTTATGCTCAGACCATAATGGATCTTTGGAATCAAGATCACATATACGTGTTTTGGACTTTTGTCCTGGTACTACAGTCCCTGTGTTTTCTGGTACCACTGCTCTACAGAAAGTTACAAAAATGTACATGATAAAATAAATATAAAAAAGTTAATTTATCTGATTTCATCATTAAAATGATTTTCTTACCTGTTTAATGATAGATCTAGTACATCATGAGCTAAAGCCTGGTATGTCCACGTATGATGTAAAGGTGTTGCCATATCTATATTTCTGTCTAATAAAATAAGCATAGGTCTTGTAAAACTGAATGAACCAGTTTGACCTGTGTTTCCATGGAATAAATTGTTTCTAGCATCCCACAAATTCTCCCTCAGCTTTTTATCTAATTTATTTGCTACCATTTCTGCTGCATTACCTTTGCTACATCGTATAATTGGAACATTACCTTAAAATAAATAAAAGAATTGTATATAGTATGTTCAAATTGACAATTTTTGTTACACATTTTTAGCTTTAGTGGTGTATGTATTAAATATTAAAAAAAAATACCCAGAGTAACAAATACTGAGAATAAGCTTTCTACAATATCATCCATAATTGCTTCCATCTCTGTATCTTTAGTGTCTCCTTTATTGATTGCTGGAAACAATAAATAAATTGTTATAACAAATATTTATTTTTAATTGATTACAAAAGCTTAAATGAAGGTTAATGAGTTTTCAACAAAGCAGATAAGATAAACATATCTTAAAGAATTGGTAACTTGAGTGAGGACCACTCTAGTCTATTGTCTGACATTTGTATGGAATTGCATCTCCTCTTTAGTTTGGTGGTAACTTATTTTTAGGCTAGTGTTTGAAAGTACTTCTTAGTAAAAAAAAAAAACAAATTTAAAAGATTTTATGTATCCGTAATGGAAGTACAACTCTTTTCTTACACACCTAAACAAAATTTAGTGACAAATTTATATTGAATTAAGAATATTCTATCCTATTATACTATATATTTATGGAAAAACAATAAACAGATTAAATAGTATCTAGTCCTGTGTGATGGATAATTCGTTTTTTAAGAAATATGCTGGGAATTTAATGTTGAATATTAGATGTTGAATAAAACTATTATTTACGGATTTTATTGTGTTTTATTACAACTTTAATTTATTTTTATCCGGACGTTTCGGGTGCTTTACAGCACCCATGGTCACGTGGGGACCTAGAATGTTTGACGTCCTAATGTCATAGTTAGTCCAGCTACCTTCAGTTTTTGAATATTAACTTTTTGGTCCGATTTAGGCAAAACGAGCTTATAGTATCATGAAGTCTTGCAGTGGTATGCTTGGGTTTGGGTTTTATTTTGTTAATTATAGGATCTCAAGCAGACGGCAGCACCCATCCATCATCTCTATTGAAATTTGGATGTTTTTAATTTCAAATGCCTCGTGTATCATCCTTGGTAGGAATCGGTGTTCTTTTGCAAGGATTTGTGGTTTATCAAATCTAATGTAATGGTGGGGACGCTCTTGAACATATTCGCAGACTGCAGACTTCCCAGAGCGTTGGTGCTTCACATCAGCTATATGTTCTTTCATGCGAGTTTTTATAGATCTTTTTGTTTGACCTACGTAAGAGAGACCAAATTCACAATCCAGCGGTAAATAATAGTTTTATTCAATGAGTAGTGTTCGTGTAAATTTAAGAAATCAATAAATAATGGTGAGTCAATATAAATTATTTGCTTGTGTTATAAGGGTTGGTAGCATGGAGCTCTTAACCTAAAGCAAGCATTGTTTTTTAAACTAAATATCTTACCATAATAAGACAAATTGTCAGATTTTTGGTGTTTCATAATAAATAAGTCATCTTCTAAACATATAAAATTCAAATATTGATCAAAAACTTTATGAATGCTTAGAGCAGCATTGGATTGAATTGCTGATGCTGCAAGGTCTTCAAGTTTTTGCCTGGTAATAGGTGATATAAAGTTGAGATGGTATTGGTCATAAACACCATTATCTAAATCTTGACAAATTCGACCAAGATTTTCTTCTGTTGGTGAACAAAAGTATACTGCAGGTACTTCAGGTATAGGATCTCTATCAGAATGCAGCTGTCTGTAAATATAAGAAGAATTCTTAAAAATCTATGAGTAATATAAATTTATGAAAACTTTTATAATAGACCTCTATAGTGATCATTTTATGTTTTTGTGTTGTGTACAGTAACTTTTTTGAATTTTTATTATCTTTACCATTTTTAGCCAATATGTTTCAGTAAAACTTGAGTTTAGACATGGCGTGAAAATGATAGCATTAGGCCACACTCAATACTAAACCTAACTTTAGCTGGCAAATCTATAAAAAACCTAGTTGAAATTTCAAATCATTTGGTAGGAATTTGGGGGAGTAAGGTGTTTTATTTGGTAGAGGTTTGGTCCTCGATTATAATAATACCACTCACATTGAAAGGTAACACATCGTTTTTGAAAAAATAAATAAAAGTTATTATAATTTAAAATGCATAAAGTATGGAAAATTATACATTTTCTATTATTAACCTGACTTTACGGCTCTGGGTTCTGAGCTGGATAGCACACAGAATCTTGTGTATGTGCGACAAGAGCGTAGGACTAGTGTTACATTATTCTACTCACCCACACTCAAAGAATTGAGTTTCAGTATTGTCAAAAGATATTTCGGTAAAGACAACTATAATAATAGAGAAAATTTTACCAACTTAATCTGTTAGCTCTCAAGGTCACGTAATTTGATACTCCTGTTGGCTCGCGACCTAAAATGGCGGGAATTGCAAATTTTTTACAAACTTGCAAATTTCGCTATATTTTCACTTTGATACAATATTTATGGATAAAACTTACAGGAATTCTTGTTGATGTATAAACTATCGAATAAAATTATTTTAGTTGCTAGAAATCAATTCTACATCCAACCCCGTAAATGTATTTGGTACTTACACATGCAAGGTGACTCCCAATTCTCTCAGATCTTTTACAGATATAAGAGGGGAAATAATATCTTGTCCAACTCTGTCATAAATAAGAACTTTCCATGTAGGTTCAGTAGCAACAGCTTTTGTTAAAGGTTGATTTAGGTTAAGCATTTGCTTGAGGGCATCTAAACACAAAGAAAATAATTATTTAAAATCAAAACAGATTAATCTTCACTCACAATTAATGCTTACTTAGTTGGCGTTCTCGTAAGGTGGTCATTGTGTTTCATTAAAAATAACCCTTAAAATTTCCAATAAATATAATAATTAAATATTGTCTGCATAAGTATTTAATAACATTTTATATCAATTTCCAATTTTCTCAATTAAAAACGGACAAGAACTTTTGTGTGAGATGTCACTTTGACATTTAATTCACATACATTCATGACACGTCGCCTTGATTGAATCGGTTTGAATCATAGTGTTTTATTACGTCTATGGTGTAAATCGTAGACAGAGAATTCTCCGTCTACGGTGTGAATCATTAGTCGTAGACAGAGAAACTTATAGACAAATTGACGCCTTCTTTCGCATTTGCGCACGAAAAAGATAGATTTATGCATACCTATTGCATATAAATAAGACAGAGCGGTGTGATTATTTGTCCCTTTGTCCGTGCCAGTTTTTTTTGTTTATTAATGCCGGTGTTCCACAAGGCTGCGTGCTATCGCCAATGTTGTTTCTTCTGCGTATCAATGATATGTTGCAAACCCGTAACATTCATTGGTATCCAGATGACAGCACTGGTGATACTCTGTACACCGGCCGTGCCAATTTTTCTCGGGAAAACGTCTCCCAGTACCGGCACAAACTTATGTCTGAAGTCGAGTCTTTGTTGAACAGAGTCTCGGATTGGGGGCGACTAAATCTAGTCGTTTAACCATCAGACGACGCAAGTTTGCTCGTTGACGGCTAAAAAGAACCCTTTGTCGTATCTCCGCAGTTTCAAGGCACTCCCCTTGTTGCCTTAGCCAGTATCGGTATCCTCGGCATCGAAATATCGAGTGACGTGCAGTTTCATGGTCACTTGGAAGAGAAGGCCAAATTGGCCCCTAAAAAACTTGGCGTGCTCAGCAGAGCGGGACAATATTTCATGCAGGCGGTGCGCCTGCAACTTTACAAGTCGCGGGTTCGGCCGCACATGGAATACTGTTCCCATCTCTGGGCTAGGGCTCCCCAGTGCCAGCTCCTTCCACTTGACCGCATCCAGCACAGAGCAGCTCGAATGTGGACGACCGAGTGCTTTCCGATCGGCTTGATTCACTGGCACTGCGAAGAGATGTTACATCTCTTTGCATTTTCTTTCGTATATACCATGGGTAGTGCTCCGAGAAATTGTTCGGATTAATACCAGCCGCCAAATTTCACGAACGCACTACGCGGCAATCGTCCCGATACCATCCACACCATCTGGATGCTTGATGGTCCACCACTGTACGTTTCTAAAGGAGTTTTCTCTCTGTGGAATAGTTTACCACCGGCGATTTTTCCAGACCGATACGACCTGGAGACCTTCATGAAAAAAGCTTACTCCTTTCTCAAAGACCGGCAACGCACCTGAAATTCCCCTGGTGTTGCGGTTGATCATAGGCGGCAGTAGTCACTTAACATCAGGTGAGCCGCATGATCGTTTGCTCCCTCATCTATAAAAAAAAACGTCCCCGTTAAATTACAATTATCTCCTTTAGAAACTAAAACTTAACAGAAAACAAAATCAGGATTATGACTAAATCGCTCTTGTTAATAATAATAAACTTTTGAAACCATAACACTTGCTTTCTTTTCCTACACAAATTAAACGATTACAGTTAAACTGTTACGAATGCACGGAGCACGAGAAGATAAAGGAGACGAAAAGATTACGGAGTCAAGTTGTTATTAGTGAATATGGGTCACGTCAATCAAGAAACTGCAATACTTCTGTTAGGTACCGAACAAAATATGGCTTAAAGAATAAATATATTTGTAAGCTCTTCAGCATACACATAACTGAGTATACATTTAGGTTGTGCGACTCTCTTACTGGCGGGAGCGCGTTTCGCTTTTGTTTGCGTTGCTGGCGACACGCGGCAGTGCTTGCATTCCTGTGTTCCCGTCTGAACCGTAAACATTTTAGTCGTCGAGGGTGACAATTTGTATGAAATTGACTGGATTAGGGAGCACCAGCTTTTTACCATCAGGCCTGAGATTGGTTGTTGGTGCGTTAGTCGTTTCACTTTTATAAAAACAAATATACAGAGATCACAGACAGCAATAGCGTTACCTATATATACATGATTCATCTTATATAATTAGGTAATTATTGCATGATATAAAGTACTAACAATCGACATTGCGATTTACGGTGTAGTACACGTCTTACGAGTGAGTTGTTAAAGACAGAAAAAACGCGACATCCCATTCATCTTTCTTAGTGGGCGTGGACACTGTACACGGGCAGAAAGTAAGAAGCCACTCGCAAAATGATAACTAAGCTCAAGCTCTACGTTTGAGTATCATAATTTTCGTAAAGGTAAATCTTATACAGAGAGCAAAACTCTTAAATACTGTACTACTAGTAAAGCTAGGGATAACGTAACGGGTAGATAAAACGCCTTGATACACATTCTGAACTGCTTTATTAAACAATATTTTAGTTTACCCTTATTGTATTACGGTGTGCTGATGATACCGTGTAACAAAGTACCACTAGCGCCATCTAGAATTTACAAAATAAAACAAAATATTTAACATTTTTAAAACATTGCTTTTTGCTCTTAAATATACCGCCCACCAAGTACATTTGATTAAAATGTCCTTCACTAGCGAATGCCGCCCACAATGCCCATATTCATTGACATTAGTGGGTATATTTTACTCATACAATAACACATAACAATATTTTTAAATTTAAATCTATGACAAATAAACAATAAAATTTAGAAGTAACCAAACAAAAATACATACTAATACAACGGTATATTGATACAATAATCTAAAGTTTTTATATTACTTATCTACTGGCAATATGCACAATTTTGAAGTTGGTCGTTCCAAAATTGAAGATTTGGTACGCAATGTAACCACCCGGGTTATATTGTCCTCACCCGGATGTTTTCGAATAATGTGACCAAGTAACCACTGTCCCGGAGGAAGATCATCCTCCTTTACTAACACAATGTCACCCAAATTTGGTTCCGCAATTTGACGTGACCATTTATATCTGTGCATTAACATGACCAAATATTGTTGTGACCAACGTTTCCAAAAAGATTGCAACAATTTTTGTATTAACTGCCACCTTGACAATGAATTTACGTTACTCGAATCATAATTCCTATATAACATTTAGTTAATGCAATCGGCATTAACTAAATGTTTATAATGGTTCCCCAACCAGAAGTGACCTGGAGTCAATGGCAGTGGTTCGTTAGGATTGTCTAAGTTAACAGTTGCCATTGGTCGAGAGTTGAGGCATGCCTCGATTTGAGTAAGCAAAGTGCTCATCTCTTCTAACGTTAGAGTCGTTTCTCCAATAACTCTTCTCAAGTGGTGCTCGGTAGACTTTACACCCGCTTCCCAAAGTCCTCCAAAATTTGGTGCCCGGGAGATATAAAGTGCCACTCTGTCCCGTTTTTATCTAGATGTTCTGCAATTTTCGACTGAATGGAACTTAATTCTCGTAGTTCCTTAGATGCACCTACGAAAGTAGTCCCGTTATCTGACCACAATTGTGCGCATTTTCCACGTTTGGCTATAAATCGTCGGAAGGCTAGTAAAAAGGCCTGACTAGTCATATCACTGACAACCTCTAGATGTATGGCTCTTGTAACCATACATATAAAAATACAAATATAGCCTTTGTATGCTCGGTGGCCACGACCCTTGGTCGTCCTGATCTGAATAGGTCCCGCATAGTCAACTCCACTATTGAGTAATGGCCTCGCAGGTGTGCACCTTGCAGATGGTGATGTGCAACTACTCAAAATCACCCATGAGCTGATTGTGAGTAGTTGCACTATTTTTTACACATGTAACGCATTTAAGGATATGTTGTTTTACCAAAGGCTTAGCTCCTATCACCCAATAAGCTGTCCTTAAATAATTGAGCATCAACTGCTGTCCTCCGTGAACAGTTTGAACGTGTGCATCTGCAATGATCAAGTTAGTTAATGGAAAATCACGAGGTAGAACAATAGGGCGCTTAATGGTATCATCAATCATTGCATTTCTCAGGCGACCGGCAACTCTAATTATTCCGTTATCATCCAAATAAAGGCCTAATGTTCTTCGTTTGCTTCTTTTCTTTTTTATATGCCTTCCAGATTTTAAGTCTGCGTATTCTTTCGTGAACTTATCCATTTGTACCCTTCTTTGGCAACACTGTAAAGCCTTCTCTATTTCTGTCTTTTGTAAATAGCGATTCTTTTCGGACCCTTTGAGAAATTTTCTGCAATAAGCGACAACTCTCAAAAGTTTTGCGAGTGATGAGTACCGCTTAAAAAGTGAGTCTTCTTCACCTTCGGTAACTACTTTCACATATGTGTTTACAGATTCTTCTTCCTTTGTACATAAATTCTTTGGTCTATTATATGAAATATGTTGTTCTTTCAAAAAACTGGGGCCTGAAAGCCATAAATCATTTTCAACCAGTAAAACAGGTGAGACATCCCTAGATGCGCAATCTGCTGGATTTTCCTTGGTGGAGATATGACACCATTGCGATGATCCTAGAGTAATCAGAATCTCTGATACCCTATTTCCAACAAAAGTTTTTCAGCGGCTCGGATGGTTATTAAGCCAGGTCAGAACGATGGTGGAATCAATCCACGCATGAACCTTGTTCTTAGAAATATTAAATACTTCTAACGTTTCCGCTAAAAGTTGCACCAACAGAACTGCTCCGCATAGTTCCTCCTCACTTGTTTGAGGAGCTACTCTCGTTTTTTTTACCACAGGTGATATTTACTTTATTTGAACTATCAATAATTCGCATATATATAACTGCTGCATATGCCAATTGCGATGCATCGCAGAAGCCGTGCAATTTTACAGCAAGGTCATTATTTTTCGTTCCAAGACAGCGTGGTGTTCGCACTTTGGATAATTTATCTAACTCTACCATGTAAGTATCGCATATCATTTTTAATTCATTTAAGATTTGTTCATTTCAACTGATTCCTGACAACCATGGTCTTTGAATAAATACCTTTGCTATGATTATACTTGGTGCAACCCAACCTAGTGGGTCAAATATTCTCGCAATTTCTGACACTGTTTTTGTTTTTGTTTCAGTTCCTGTCACTGCGGAAAGCTGTACTGTGTACTTATATTCATCTTCAACGCGGCTCCAGGTTAGTCCTAAAATTTTTATTGTATCATCTGATCTTATTTTGACTTCACTTATTTCATTTTCCAAGAGTTTTACCTCTTCTTTATTGTCTTTCAACTTTGTTTTCTTTATTATAGTGTCCTTTTCTTCACATTGCTCTATGTGTTTCATCAGCTTTTTACTGTTGCTGTTCCATTCCAATTCAAATCCTGCCTGTTCTAATAATTCTTTTAATTGTTTAACAATTACGCAACCTTCTTGAACTGTATCGTCCTAACCTGTCATTAAATCATCCATATAGAAGCAGTTCAAGACGTGTTCCGCAGCGATTGAGTATAGAACTCCAGCATCATAAATTAGATGAAGTGTTCTCACAGCTAGGTAAGGCGCCGATGCAGTTCCAAAGGTGACTGTTGAAAGTTCATAATCTTTTATTTCTTCCGTAGGATCTTCTCTCCACACAATGCGTTGCATTACATTGTTGCGATACATTTTTACAATATCCGCTACTAAGGCAATCGGATGGGTTCGTCAGGGTAACATCGTGAGTCTGAGATCTGCTTGTAAGGTAGGTCCTACCATCAATGCATCATTTAATGATACACCAAACTTATTTGGTTCTGAAGCATTGAAGACCACTCTAACCTTTGTGGTGGACTTGTCCTCTCGTACCACGGCATGGTGTGGTAAATAACTAGGTTCGTTAATCCTTGGTTCATGGTTACTTATTGATCTCATGTGCCCTAACTGTAAATATTCCTTTAAAACATTACGATATTTTTTCCGTAGCTCTTGATTCTTACTTAGTCTCGTTTCTAATGACTTTAGTCTCTTTATCGACTTTAGTCTATTTATTTTTCTAGAATTGTCATTCTTACAAAGTAGCTCTTCGTCTCGCAATGGTAATTTTACTATATATCGTCCTTTTGGCGTTCTTTTAGTGGTAGTCTCATAGTTCCTTTCACATTTTTGCTCTCTTCTGTAAGCATTATCCTTTTATTATAAAATGTACTTTCTTTTATTTCCCAGAACCTCTTCAGCATTTCATTTTCCATGATCTGTGCATGCATAACTTGAAGTTTCGTTGTAGATGTATTATTTTTTCCATTTACATTGTTTATTACAGCGGACTGTGTTATCAGGGACCCATTTGTGCACTTCTTTATCCCATGCTTCATTATGGTGCTATAAACATCCGCACCCAATAAAATATCAATTTTATTGGGTATGTTGAACTGTGGGTCGGCTAACGTCAATTGGTTAAGCTCTTCCCAAGCTATTGCTTCTATCTTCCTTTCAGGTAGACAGTCGGTGATCTTGCTCAAAACATAAGCTTCAATTCCCATCTTGAAATTTGGATCAACACATGATTGCACTTGGAATCGAACCTTGGATTGAGCGCGCATAACTTTATTATTTGATAATCCTGAAATCACCCCGACCGCTGGCAGTTTCTTCAATTGAAGATATTGAACTATTGCTTCTGTAATGAAGCAGCCTTGAGAACCTTGATCTATAAGGGCTCGTACTAGCCTATGTTCTCCAGATTTAGATTCAACTCTTATTAGTGCAGTAGCTAATAAAACCTGCCTGGGCTTAGGTAGGTGACCAGTAGAAAGGCAAGCTACTACCGGAACTTCAGATTCCGAAGTGTCAGTGCAACTGGCCGACTGGTTTAAAACAGCAGCCTGGTCCATTTTCTCCTGCTTGTTGGTGGGATGCAATAGTGTGTGATGTCTTTTTTGACATATCCTACACTTTGTCGGTTTTTTGCAATCGTAGGAAAGATGATTTCGGCCCAAACAATTAAAACACATCTTTCTTGTTGACACAAATTCCCGTCTGCGGTCAACATCTTGACTCGAAAACTGTTTGCAGAAACATAATTTATGATTCTGCGAGCAGTATTCACACTTTAAACTAAAAGACTTAGTCGCTAGCAAAACTTTCGTGTTCGGAGAGTGGGTGGCATTATGAGTAAGTATTTTACGTGGTTCAATTGTTTCCAATGCTCTAAAACGATTTTCGATAAATATTTTGAACTTGTCAATTGTAGGTAAAGAATCATCACTTGCTATAAATAATTCCCACTGCTTACGTGTTTCAGCATCCAGTTTATAGCTTACAAGATAAATGACAATTATATCCCATTTGCTTACATCTATATCTAAATTTTTTAATGCACTTAAACAATCCATTGTGGTATCTAACAATTCTTTTAAGCTGGATGCCGATTCACTATATATACGTTTTTGACCAACCAATCTTTTTAAAATACAGTTAGACAAATACCTCTTGTTATTATATCTCCTTTCTAAAACATCCCAAGATTCTTTATAATTTGTTTCGGTAACTGGAGTATGCCGAATCAGTTGAGCCGCCTCGCCAGTGAGATGACTTTAAATAATGAATATGATTCATTTTTAACGAATAATGACAAAAACAAATCTCGCGAGAATAGTCATTGTTATTCTAGTTAATTTCACGGCGCATTGTTTATCAAGCAAAAGAGTCGAATCACTGTGCTGTGGTTTCTCCTCTTATGGACATAATTTATTTTTTACAGATTTCATATGATATTTGTGAACAACGTAAGTGTCCTCGGTTTTATCATAAACGT
Organism: Parnassius honrathi; assembly: GCA_018247895.1. Taxonomy (NCBI): domain Eukaryota; kingdom Metazoa; phylum Arthropoda; class Insecta; order Lepidoptera; family Papilionidae; genus Parnassius; species Parnassius honrathi. The sequence goes on along the minus strand of DWHP01001652.1, from coordinate 1,147 downwards.
CTAATTTACGAGTAACATAATCAGATGATTGCAAGTCTCTCGGTTTAACATTTTCGTACAACTTTTTATGATTATTGACGATTGCCAATTACTATCTAATATTTCTAACCTCGTCTCTTAATATTCGTACGTTAAACGTTCCTTGGGACATTTTTTGTAACTATTATAGATTTTATTAATAACGTTTTGTGTTTTCCTTTGGAGATTAATAATTTTATCCATTTTTAAATCAATATCTCCCTCCCAATTTTAAAATTAAAAAATTAACTAAGTATATTTTGAAAGAAAGATATAAAAATTTTACAGGATTTAATAACCCTATGAACAAAATCGACCATTTATACTGCTCGTTTTGAACGTATTTCAAATGTATTTTAAGTCCCATTCAAAGTTAAAACCATGCGCAAATTTCCTAAGCGTATACGGCTATACTAATTGGCAACTTATTTTGAATATTAAAAGTTTTAAAATGAACACAATTACAAATTTAAAACACAAGTTGTTTTTATACTAAGTTTTTAAAATTAACACAATCACAAATTCAGATATAGAAGTTATTTTTAATGTTATTTTCACTTCCTAGTTCCAAATGGCTCGACATACAAATTCAAAAGTACTTATAGTATTTTTTCTTTCTTGCTCTCACCACTAAATGATTACACTTCGACACTTTAGCTTTTAACTTGACCACTGGTATTAACTTTGCACAACATACTCTACCAAGTTATGTTGAAAAAACGTTTTTTTTTTCAATTATTTCTCCTTCAATATCTCACGAACAAATAAACCGATTTGCATTTTTCCAACGGCTCTGGATGTCATTTTTTGAGGTCAAAAGCTGAATAGTTTTTAAAGTCGATCGGTAAAGCCGTTTAAAAGTTATTCTAAAAAAAACGGTTTTCAAAATTTCTATTCTTGAGATTTCTCAAAATCTACTCGTCTGAATCAGTTCATATTATTACCAAATCTATTCCATATTAATGTCTTTAGAACGCAGTAGACCGCATCTCAATCAATGAAGACGTTCAAAAGTTATGAAAGGTTTACCTACCCTCAAGTTAATCTGCCGCGCTCGAGTAAATTCTGAAATCCCCGCTTGAGCTCCCCTACGTATTATTGTATATGTATCAAGAAAGATGAAAGATCG
>DWHP01001651.1:0-15690 GCA_018247895.1 Parnassius honrathi | reverse complement strand
TATATATATATATATTATATGTTGCCGTCTAGCAGAGGCTGTTCGACATGTTATTGGTAAACATACATTTTTTATAATCCGGTTTTTGTTATAATCAGTGGCATTATATATGGTAACCATATGCCGCTTAGTAATTAATTGCAAAATGTACAGTTACCTCACAGTTAATACTCGACGTATCTCATACAATTATTTAGTGGGAAATCTGTATGGCCTGAAGGTCATGACTTTTAAGAGGGATCTTTGTGCCCTTTCCAGGCGGATTAGAAAGATCTTACAGGCTCCTCCTCAGACGTTTATACAGTACCCTATTACGGACCGAACTAAAGCATAGTAAATTGAACGCAAGAGAGGTAAGTCAGCAGCGTATCTGAACTTTTTAAACACCCAAATAAGCTTTCTAATACGTTCAGTTGTAAGCTCTATGTGTGAGCGCCAGTCAAGTTTGTCGTCCAGTATTGCACCAAGATATTTGACACTATAGGATTTAGTAATTGCAAGACATGAACATGTAGGGGTAGTATTGAAAGGGTTAGTACGCGAGTGGAACTTAAGTTCAAGGTTTACGGATTCAGTGTTTCCCAAGGAAAACTGCATGTATGTAGTTTTCGAAATAAAGGTTAGGAGATTAGCACTGAGCCAATGGCCAACTCTGTGAAGTCCCAGCTGAGCATTATGTCGAGCCTCATTCCAAGTCTTACCGTGGAAGACTAAAGCTGTATCATCAGCATAGGTAAATATTTTGCCATTTACTATAGTTTGATGACATAAATCATTTATACAGATAAGGAAGAGACTAGGTCCTAGAATACTTCCCTGTGGAACGGCACATACAATCGGTTCCTCGGGGCTGACATATTCACGCAATAAACCTGTTGTCTACGGTCACATAGCAAGTCCTTAAAATCATAAATGCGTTGCCACGAATACCAACGCGTTCTAACTTGCTCACAAGGATAGGAATCGAGACCGTGTCAAATGCCTTGGCTAGGTCATAGGCCTCCCCCAAGGTATGCCACAAGGTATGAATATGAATGTGTGTGCCGGGAGTAGTGGTGCTGGGACTGGTGGTGACGGAATTAGTGCCCGCAATTGAGGGAGGGCGGGAGGTGCTCTTCAATCCAGGTAAAAAACACCATTGTATTTAGTTAGCGGATGGTTGCAAATAAATTAATATCCTTATTATAAGGGATTTCCGCAAAGTAACGCCTGATTCTATCGATCATACTGAAAATAATAATATAGGCTAAAAGTAATGTCAATTATTGCTAAAATTGTATTTTAAATTTTGTTTTTATGGGTCCTAAAAAGGGTGACAATTTGCTAAACAGCCTAAACGGTATTTCGAGGGTCTTATAGTTTTAGTAGCTGTACCATATATGTTATGGATTTTATCATGCAGCCATTGGCTTTTAATCAGTAATATAATAGTAGTAATATTTTTATTACTTAAACTTTATAACAGGGTTTGAACATAACATACAGACATCAGATCAAAGCTGTAAAATCACACTACAGTAAGAATAGGTTTTAGCAATGACTTTTTTGTATGTTTGTGACGCAATACGTTCGCCACCGTGTAAACCGAGTTTGTAATGATTCTTTTTTTATTAATTATAGGCTATACGAAAGTGGAGCCACCCTTAGGGGCCACCATTTAAAGTTGAAGAAATATTTCCACACCCTCGGGTGGTTTATCCACCCTAAGAAATCCATCCTAGGGTTGATACTTGGAAACGCGTGTTCGTTTATCTACCATAGACCGGGTGGATAATCGAAATTCACTTTTTGATTGTTGTTCCGCCTTTCCATCCCAAGTAAAGTTCAACAGAAAATATATTCATACTTTAACATAATAATTTTTAATAACCACAAACTTAAACAAAATCAGTTACATATTACATTTAAAATATATTAAACTTCTTTGTTTTGAATATATAATAAGGAATGCCATCAAAAACATAATTTGTAAAAAAACTAAGTCTCGCAACTCAGTTCTTCTATCGTAAAAATTTGTGAGATCCATGTAATACCAGGTCGGTTAATTTATTCAGTTCCTACTTAAGGCTCCTTCTGCCTTAACTTATTACGTAATTTTGCTAACATATAAACATCTTGTTGTGACCATATCAATATTAAAAATCTTTTATGTTTTAAATAAATAGATTGACTTAGGCCATCGCGTGAAAACACAATGTATTTTATCTCACAAGTAAAACTTATTATGTTAAATTCGATTGCTTAGAGCGATTGCCAAGTCAATATATTTATTTAAAACATAAAAGATTTTTAGAATTGATATGGTCACAACAAGATGTTGTTATGTTAGCTAATATAATACCGTGTCTATATAATGCCTGATTTTCTTCTAAAAACTCAGGCTTCTAGTTTTATCCACAACGAAATTGGCCAAAGTCGAAAATGGCGTGAATTTCTTTGAGAAAAGTATTGTACGGCCGTGCCGCTTTTTTGCATGACTTGGCGGGGAGATTTATGTGTTCTGTAATATGTCTAGGAAATAACCAACACTAATTTTCTTATTGAGTTGACTTTTGTATGTCCTGTATAAATTCGTATCAGAATGTAAGATATTTTAAAATTTGATAAGTACCGTACTAATTTCAATAATGTGTTTATACATATAACAATATATTTATTTAATTTAAATACCTACTTCAATAAAATATGATTGAATTTATTTGCAGTATACGTTTAGATACTTCTAAAATAACGTAAATTGTCACATCGAATGGTATGTAATAGTACAATTAAAAGTATTTCAGTTTTGACCTTTTAACAAAAAGTATATATGTATTTTTACAATTATGCTAATGTCTACTAAGTAATCTTGGGCAAGTTTCTATCACGTTTTTATAAACGATTGTACACAGCCGAGGGGGAAAATCGGAAGAAAAATAATAATATACGAATTCCGATTGTCCACCCCGTCTGGGATGGATAAACGAACACGCGACTCAGAGTATCCATCCTAGGATGAATTTCTTAGGGTGAATAGATGGAATAACACCTTTGGTTGGAAACTAATTAGACAATATTGTAATCATTATTTTGAACTTGTGATATGTAGATAGTCCATTCCACAGTATAGCTTCCGAAGTAGGGTCTTTAATTCTTCGATAATACGCTATTTCTTAGCAATCGATTTCAGATTGTGTGGAAATTAAAAAAAAATTTCTTTGAAGTCGATATTTTTGTTGTTTGTTTTTAATCTTCTGTTCTCCGTTCTGAATCTGGATCGAGGTAAACGGTTTCGTTGTTATTGGTGGCGAATATGATGGAAATTTGCTGACTTTCGTGATTTCAGTGATATCTAATAAGATTACGGGAATGCGAGATTTAACCAGCGCAATTAAGATTATTATAGTCATTAATAAGATATTTGACTGCCTCGTCGGTCTAGTGGTTGTAGTAGTGCGACTGCTGGTCATAAGGTCCTGGGTTCGAATCCCGGATAGGGCCGAAAAATCAATTATTGACTTTTTCCGTCAAGAATTTTCAGTAGTTGCCCGGAGTTAGGAGGACATTCGCGGTGTCTCACCCCCGTGCCTCGGAAAGCACGTAAAGCCACTGGTCCTACGCCTGATCTCTCTCCGGTCTGGTCGATTTACCGTCCCATCGGATTATGAGAGTGAGGAAGTAAAGAGTGCACCTGTGCTTTCGTATACCTACACTTGAGCACTATAATCCTGCGCCGATGGCTAGTCTCCGTTGAGGCTGACCGCCACGACCGAAGTTCGGTTTGAAGGACATTTGTAAACTATAACATCATATATGTGTTACTTAGAATATGTACTGATGTAGTTAACACGATGTTTTTTCTAGTCATAAACAACGTGCAGGAAATCAATGGTTGCAGGTGGCTCAGGACCGTGCGTACTGGCATACCTTGGGGGAGACGTATATTCAGCAGTTTACTTAGTAAGGGCCGTAATGATGATGATGATGAACAAGTTGTAATTTTGTTGATGTAACTTGAAATAAAAAGGCGATACATGCTTTGTGAATCATAAGTTCCATTGATGTCGCATGTAAGATAAATTTCAAACGGGAATATAGCACAGCAAAGTACAGTTAACTGTTGTTGGCTGTAGAAACCGGTAAACGGGCTGTACCTTAGAGATACATAATCAAGATGCTTATGTATACTCTAAGGGCGGTATTAAAGAACTAGTTTATTTATTTATTATTTATTTAGATAGAGACACCATTGACAATATCAATAAACATTGTTACAATCAAAATACTACATTTTTTGATAAAGGATATGTCTTTACAAGTGTATACATCATTATAAGAGAAAAAAAACTAAACAATATATAAACTCTAAAACAAAAAGAAATCAAACTAACCAATCAAAGTAAAAGCACCACATCCAGTAATAATTACAATAAATAATAATTTTGAATCATCTGGCAAGGCAGGTAACAGTAAGTCTTTACATTTTCTTTTAAATGCACGTTCGGGGTCGCTATAGATGTCGATTTCGTGATTGTTTAAGCTGTATTTGTATATTTTGATTCTTAACGGATGAGAGATATGGATGACTATGGGCCACAATATCCAATTACCTTCAGGTGGAATGTGCGTTCGTTCACCTTATAAAAATACCAAACATTACAAAAACTATCGATTCGGAGAAAATACAACAGATTGCTAGAACGTTATGCAAGTCTTTAAATTGTGAAAATGATAAAACCTGTCTAACATCTGACAAAACATCAATGTCACTTAACAAAACGTCTCGGCCCGAATGACCGGCATTGTCCAGCCGCAAGCCGTTGAATGCGCTATTAATTCAAATCAGATATCTATTGCAAATGGCGTATTTATGTATCAACAGGCTGCCAATAACATTGGCCGTTACAAAACAAACAATAAACGGTTGCGTAAACGCTGAAATACCTCTCATACCTCTATACTACATTTACCAACGATTACGAATCAAAATGCAGATGCGTTGTCACCTATAAGACCCAGGACTAAAGTGGAATGCCTCGTTTCTAGTAAAAAGGTCACCAGGTTTCTACACTTACCATACGAAACAGCAGCATTAAGCTACTATTTTACGCTGGTAGTCTGTAAGAGCGTGGCCCTTCCCCGGTCGAGCCGATCCCATTCGAACTACAACCATAATATAGCTACAGCATGGCTCTACGACGTACAGAAAATATTTACAACTATTTCAACGAATATACAATATGTAAATATAAGAAGTATAATATGAAGAAAATCAAGCAGTCTTCCTGGTTGTAGGTGGATGCTAAGAGCCATAGATATCTAAATCTAACCTCGAATAATAATTAAAATCTATACCTTTTCACCCGTGAGGACTAAGACAGAACGCCTCGTTTCCAGTAAAAAGCGTCTCCGGTTCTTTACACTCACCATACGAAACACAGCAGCATTAAACTACCGTTTTACGCTGGTATTCTTTGAGAGCGTGGTCCTTCCCCGGTCGAGCCAACCCATTCGTGCTACAACTATAGTACTAATATAACTGCAGCATGGCTCTTCTACGTAATAATAATATAATAAGTGATGTAGTGATACGTTTAGGCGACTGAACTTATTTTCAAAAGCAAAGCGACGGAAAAACGAATGAACAAATGAATTGTTACTTTCATATATTATTTAGAATTTGGAATTCTGAGATATCGAACTTCATTCACACTATCAGTAGTAGAAAGAGGCAATTTAGTAGGAATAGAACCATCAGACTCTCAGGAAAGGAACTAATAGTTTGTTACACATCCGGACACAAGTCCACTCTTATCCGAAAGAGTTGCATAGGTTCATTTATTGAAATAATTTCAAAACTCAAAAAGTATGTTCTTATCTTACATTACAATATATACATTTAACCACATTGTTTAACATGTCATCCAAAGCTAATTCATATGTTAAAACAGAATAAAGCTGTTATAATCAGAACTATATTTATTAATCCGCCGATATTTAATAAAATTATAATAACCCTTGTATTTAGGCTCATAGTTAAACTTACTAGTAACAGGTACTGTGGTAGTTAAATTCAGTAGTACTCACCTCCTGTGCCGAGAACTTTGAGCAGGTCGAAATGTGATATATCCACTTTAGACGCGCCGTTGAGGTTCACTGTAACAAAACAACTTTTATAAGTAACTTTTCAAAATTCACAGTGTAATAACGGCGGAAGTATATATGTAGATATACTATATCATCCCATATCATCCCGTGGGTGCCGTATAGGGCGACAGAGGGCAATGAATCAGGAAGACAGCGGCATCTTTCTAATAACAACTATGGCAAAAATTCATAAACAATGCATGCAATGAATTTTTAAGGGAGGTTCATGTTCAGTATTGGATTTTTGATAGCCTGTAATAATGATGATTAAAAACAAAACAAGAAAAGATTACATTTTGGAATTATTTTTATGTTTCAATGACACAAAACAATTTAATTAGTTCAATATACCCCAGCTGGCTCCGAAATAAAATCAAACGCCAGCGAAGTAAATTAACGATATAATGCAAAATATAGAAAAGGATTAGGGGGACATTTACCAAAAGTTGCCAAGCTTGGCAGTTATATCTTATATCTTTCATGTGTATATAAATAAAAGCATCAATTGCCGCATGTTTATACAACATCATCATTTGAGAACAGCTGCACCGGTTTGATGAAATTTCTTGCGCGTGTTTCAGTGGATACCTGAATGGTTTAAATTCACAATTGAACCCGGTAGGTTTCGCTGGTGTCAAGATACAGAAATCACCCGTGCGAAACCGGGACCGGGTCGTTACACATGCCAAATTCAGGATCCTTCTTTCACTTCTGAGAGGGTTATGGAAAATATGTGCTTTTCTCTTCATATTTTACTCCTAAGACATACACACATAAACACCTTTAATCACAATTTCATTACAGCTTACGGGGATTGCAACCATGAAACATACAATCGCTTTAGTCCGTTGACTACCACGGCTCCCACACGTATAAACTATCACATACTGTGTATTTATATTTCTCATAAATCCATTTTACCACTCTATTGAAAACTTGTAATTCCCCTACCTAATATGTTACGCGCGTAAAGCAACATTAATTTATAATAAACGTACTTAAAACTTCCGTTGTTTCAGCACGTATTATCAAAGACAAATCAAAGTATTATAATACCTATTTAGAACGCGATAGCAGCCATTTTGCCATATTAGATCCACCACCGAACAACCTTTATACAGAGCTCTTGTCCATTGCTATAAATACAGGTTTGTGGTTACAGTTAAATTTGTGTAGTCTAGTTAGTTTAGAAGTTTCTCATCTCCTTATGCATACACCTGTTAAATCTTCAAGTTGTGTATAACAGTTTAGTGATACCTATCTGACTAATAACACTGAAAAGTGCATTAGATATATTATTAAAATATATAATATGTGGGAAGCGCTTTACATAAAAAAATTCTAATAGGCCTGAATGATCGAGAACTGTTTGTAGGCCATACCAATACTTGTTTCGGGGTGTTTCATCACACTGACTGTCAATCAATCCTATGCACTAGGCAATCGAGCCGTCTTATCTTTTTATATAGTGACATACAGTCTGAGGTTATATCTTGATATAGTGGATGACCTTTATTACCGTCTGAAAAAATAGGGTGTAACATGTGAACGGAGTAGAAGCCTATGGCACTGATATTTTACGAAAATTAAAAATAAACATTTTCAATTAAATAAATAAGTGAATTTAAAATCCATCGAAATTCAAATCATATACGGTAAAAAAAGTCATCCAGTATATAAAGATATAACCTCATACGGTACGGCACTATGTAAAAAGAGACGGTTCGGTCAGACCCCGGATGGTTGAAATTCACAATTGGACCTGATAAGCGCTGTTATCGAGATCCAGAAATCACCCGTGCGAAGGCGGGGCGGATCACTATTTATGCATAAAACTCGCATTATACTAATAGATTTGAGACTACCTTCAATCCATATCTCATGAGAACAGTGTGTTTGTGAAGTGCTGTATACTGTAAGAAATAATTGCGCAATAACATTTGATTTACCTACCATATATAAACACTTCCTTATCGTTTTAGTTGTTTTTAATTATCATATCTTTTTTTTATTGAATATGGGTGACAAACGAGCACACAGTCCACCTGATGGTAAGGGGATTCTGTGGCCCATACACATCTACATTTAACCTCGATTAAGAATCAAAATGCACATGCTTTGTCACCCCTGACTAAGATGGAATGCCTCAATTCCAGTAAAACGGGTCTCCGGTTCTCTACACTCACCACAAGAAACACAGCAGCATTAAGCTGCTATTCTACGCTGGTATTCTGTGAGAGCGTGGTCCTTCCCCAGTCGAGCTGACCCATTCGTGTTACAACCAAAATATAGCTGCAGCGTGGCTCTGTCACGTATTGTGCAACATTTAATTACGCAGTCATACAAGTATCCTTATCATCACTGTCATCACTACAGCCTTAAAAAATTTATGAGTAGGCCCCCATGCCATATGCCATAGTTGCGTCTTGCGATGTAAATCTACTTGCCAATTTCAAAACAATGCTGCAAACACCTGTCAACAACAACTATAACAAAGTATTGCCCCGCACACACGAGTGCGGTGTGAAAACTGCAAGGTCATAAGCTTAATAAATTGCGTTATCAATATAGATAAGCGATTACTGGTGTGTGTGACACTTACCATAAGCAACCACCTAACATTATATGTTATAGTTGTCGAAAAACTTATCAATCAGTTTGTGGTCCCGGTTACGCCCTTTATTAAGCCAAAAGTAACAGTAACTTTATACGTAGTAGAGCGACACTGCAGCTATATTAGTTGTAGCACGAATGGGTCGGCTCGACCGGAGTAGGACCACGCTCTCACAGGATACCAGCGTAAAACAGCAGCTTAAGGTTGCTGTGTTTTGACAACGCATCTGCAATTTGATTCCATCTTTATTATATTATAATGTTGCACACACACCACCTGAAAGTGGAAGTTGTGGCCCAAAGACATCTACATTTAACCTCCTCCTCAGGAGTGACAACGAATCAAGAGGACTAAAATGGATTGCTTCGTTTTGCAATAAAGTCTCTGGTTTTCTACAACCATAATATAGATGCCGCGTGGCTCTACCACGTAAAGCAATAAGGTGTTAAGAGTATAAAAATTTCAAGGCACTTGCTTTTAATGCCTAAGAATCCTTACAAAATTGCAAAATGGTGGACTGCAAAGCATCAAAACCGTGAAGATGTTTGCTTTAAACAATCCCTCGGAACTAATCTTTTGAATGCAAAAAAATGTATTTGCAGTAGTGTTCGTACCGACATAATAAAATAACATAAATAAGCAACGTAAATTTCTATTAGAGTTCAACTAAAACACGGAATTAAATAAATGCTAAATGCAACAGACAGAACCAGTATATCTAGATTTAGATCCGTCTACACTAAGTCGATTTCATGACTATAAAAAATTCTGTTATAGATATGGATATATAATATGGATTTATTTATAGATCGGATTAAAATTCAAAACAAACACAAGTATCAAAATCTATGAATGTAGCTTTAAAAGTAAACATTATTATACTGGCTCCTTCCAGATCCTTCCAACAACATTTCTATAAGATTCCAAGTTAACTATTGTGTTATTTTAATGATCGTAAACAAAGTAATTGAAAAATTATCTCAAAAACATATACATCGCTGGATTTCCTGCTGATACTTCTTAGAACAGAGGTATTTTCGAACCAGTGGTATGTTAAACCATAAGATTGACGTTCAATAAGTATTATTTATAATCGATATTCCATAAAAAGTTTCAATTTGTTATGGAGTCGTGGTAGCTCTGAGCACCCGAGGTTCGATCCACGTTGGCACCAATAAAAGTTCATCGCAAATATAAAAGCTGATTTAGAAACATCGTTTGGAAACCTGCATGTCTGATCTAAGGAATATAATACCATCAAGGACACTTCCGCGAAAACGCACTGGAGCAGCGCGGCGGAAATATTGCTTCGTAATCTTCTTAGAAACCGACGTAAGACTTTATTAACACTACATTACAACGAAACGTAAAGTTAAAAACTTAAAATTACAATTATCAAGTGAAATTATTTATTTTTTGATATATTATTTTTTCCATATTCTTACATTGTCATCCGATTCTGAGCTTTGTACCTTTTTTTTATAGGAGAAGGGTGACAAGCGAGCACACAGTCCACCTGATGGTAAGTGGTTGCTGCGGCCCATAGACATCTACATCTATCCTCGTTTGCGAATCAAAATGCCGATGCGTTGTCAGCCTTGAGGACTAAGTTGGAATGGTTCTTTTCCAGTAAAAAGGATCTCCGGTTCTCTACACTAATACGAAATACAGCATCATTAAGCTTTAAGCTGCTATTTGCCGCTGGTATTCTGTGAGAACGTGGTCCTTCCCCGGTCGAACCGACCCATTCGTGCTACAACTATACAGTTAATATAGCTTCAGCATGGCTCTACCACGTATCTTCAAAATTTCAAGTCTAGCTCATCGGGAAGTTTGTACGAAGTTCGACCCGAACAGACAAACGAAAGCACCATCTTCTAAGTATGGGACTATCATAAGTCGAAAGCATTTGCCAATTTTTAAAAAAAATACTGAAATGAAAAACGAACTTACAATTTAATTTCTGAACGCAGAGCTCAGCTCAGGCTCTGCACTGGTCATAAAACTAGGGAGCTATTATTAAAGTTACAGCCTATATATATATATACGTACTCTTCTTATTTCGTATAAAGGAAGAAGTCGTGGACTGTTTCTGGTAAACAAAGTTGCAATTAACAATTTCATTGCTGTTGATGGGGATCGAATTTGGGTTGCTCGTGCACTGTGAAATTTTCGACGTAAGCTTCCCTTCTAAGTTTTAAATCGATATCATTAAACAATATATAATCTATAAATATTTATATACCGATTAGATTTATGTCGATTATATATCGATCGATATAATCGATTTAAAATTGTTGTTTCAACACAGCATGGCTTCGGACACCGTTGGTATCGATAAGCACCTTATCGCGATTACCCAAGGACCGTTGATAACGAGCCGTCAACACCGTTCCCACTACCCCACCGACGTGTCGTTGCGGGCACGTTCCGTTCTCTGTTGATAAAAACCTTACGTTTCGTATTATGTTTCATTAGTTATCATTTCAATTGAGCCGCAACAATCACCACGAATCTTTATCACCAGTCGCAGTTATCGTCGTCAGTTTATTATTACAAATATAAATATATTATATTTTATAAACTACTAGCGATCTGCCCCGGCTTCGCACAGGTGAAATCTGGATTCTACAACAGCGCCACCTACCGGTCCAACTATGCCTATAACCATCGCGGAAGTGCAAGTAATACGTTGACATACTTTTACCCCAATCTGATGAACGGTATGGCAGCGCATAAAAAACGTACAAACAAATATTATTTTTTATATCATAAAGAATATACTATTTAATAATACTTAGTTGACTTAATAAGACATGCAGGAAGTTGATTAATGCATGTGACACAGGGCCATATGGCATTCTTTGTGAGAGACCTATACTCAGCAGTGGATCTTAATGTTTCTAGACTCCCTTACGCATCTGTTTATATAGTATAAGAGACAAATCTTGTCATGTTAAAGAATTGCTGTTTGCCATAAACATTTATATCCACCCTCGATTAAAACCAAAGTGTAGATGCGTTGCCACGCATGAGAACTAAGATAAGGGTATTTAGTTATAATCACTGAAACGATATTTAGCAGTATCAAGCTGCTGGTAAACGCTTGTAATCTTTTTCTGTTAGAGCGTGGGCCTCCTTTGTGTGGAGCCGACCCATTCGTGTTGCAACTTGCAACCATAATGTGGTCATGTAGCTGCAGCATAACTTTACCAGGTTATGCTTGTAAAGTGCTGTTATGATAATGATGATGACGAAGTACGTTTAATTACTATTTTTTGTGGCGAACCCATATAGGATCATCGAAATATGTAAAGCTGCTATCCTATACCTTTAAACGAGCAATTCTTGTATATATATAATCGGGATCTCGAAAACGGCTCCAACGATTTTCATAAAATTTAGTGTCCAGGCAGTTTTGGGGGCAATAAAGCGATCTAGCTAGGATTCATATTTAGAAAATGTCTTTTTGTCCGTGTTTTTAGGCAATAAAAAACTGCTACAATATAAGAAGGTAAATTTTGACACTGTATTAAAACTAATTGCGCTCATGATTTTTATTCAAGTAACCTGTTCAGTTTTTTCTATCATATCAATAAGGTCAAAAATATTATTCATGTTATATCAGTATGTAATTTGTATCTAAATATAATTTCCAAAATACACTATTTCCAAAAAAATACGGTACTTTATATTAATCAATGTTAGCTATAGGCTTTTCATAAATTTACAAAAAAAAGTCGACACTGCGGATTACAGCTTCAGTTAGCTAGACCAGATCGTAAGACATCACAAGAATGTAATGGCATTCCTCCGACATGCGTCAACAAACAACAATGCGACAGATCGATACTGATTTTTTTAAAGCAAGGGATTATGTTAGCTAAGTTATTTACCTTTAAAAGTCGATAACAGTAGCATATTATGTACAGTATTTTCCTTCACATGGATTTTTATAATTTTTTATAAGTAGTTTCATAAAAACCATTTTTAATTTATAATAGTAAGCGTGACCCAATGTGTGTACACAGTCCAGTCCACCTAATGGTAAGTGAATGTTGATGCCATTTTAAATTAATACGTGGTAGAGTAAGAAGAACATAAAGTCAGTCATCGCATTTGATGCTATCGGAAAAGCCGACATGAACAATAAATTGCTAGGGTTGTCTTGTAGGTTGGATTGTAGGGGTGTGTAGGGAACTAATAAAAAAATTAAAAACTTATTTTATTTCACGTTTAAACAAATTAAATAACGTATCAGACAAATAGTATTCAAAAATAATAAACAAAGGTATATAGGACCCACAGTTTTTTGCCGCACTGTAGTGTGAAACGTTTTAATTTATTTGCGTGACAGGACAACCCCATCGGACATCACCCAAGCGACTAACGGCCGCTCGGGAGCGCTCCGCCCGCGTCTCGGCCCGCACGCAGCGTACCCCGCACGATTGCCCCGTCTAGAAGCCTTCGATAACCAACTGTTAATATAGCAGTTAATAACCGCCAGTTACACTGTGCTGCAGGTATATAACATGAATGGATCAGCTCGACCAGGGAAGAACCACGCTCTTAAGGAATACCAGCGTAAAATATTAGCTTAATGCTGCTGTGTTTTGTATGGTGAGTGTTGAGAACTTTTTAATCTATTGTAATCTAATTAAAATAAAGATGCGTTATCACCCTGAGGACTGCTGAAATGCCTCGTAAACAGTAAAAACGATCCCTAGTTTTCGACACTTACCATATGAAACACAGCAGCGTTTTGCTGGTACCTCACGCTGGTATTCTTTGTGTCCTTGCACGATGGAGTTAATCTATTCGTGCTACAACCATATTATTACTGCCGCGTGACTCTACTACTATCACTGTGTTCGTAAACGTTTAACAGCGGTAAAATGATCAATATTTTTTTACATAGACTATTACATGACTAGTAAGGCATAATATAAAACTGACGCTTGAGGACTATTTGGTGTGATAAGACTTAAATAAAAATTATTTAAATGAAACTAAGTTTTACGGATTTTATTGCGTGTATTAACTTATTTTAAATTACCGAAGTTTGGAGTACTTTACAGCGCCCATTTTAAAAAGAAGGCAGTCGTAGTTAACTACGACATTGGGACGTCAAACATTTCAGGTTTTTAAAATCTAAAATCTTTTAGTAAACCTCAACTGAATACCATTTTTGAATTTGACTCCACCCACCACCCACTTCTGTTACCTACATAAGAAGAATAAGTACGACTTTAGATAGTAAGTGTAGAGAACCGGAGACCCTTTTTACTGGAATCGAGGCATTCCATCTTAGTCTAATAAATGTGGATGTACATAGGCCACATCACCCACTTACCATCAGGTGGACTGTGTGGTATCGGGCAATGCTATAAAAAATAGGTAAAAACATATTATTACAACCTATGTAGAATCAAAATTATTTTTTTAATTTCTATCCTAAAAAAAGCAAGTGTTAAGATAACCGGACCCTAGTTAGTCTATTAGCAAATGTATTCTTAAAAATATAGTATACATAACATCTATGCATATAAATAAATGTTCGTTTGTTATTAGTTTCATAAAAAAAAAACTTTCTAATATGTGGTCATCTTTAATATCACGATGACTGACCTATAAATAGCCTGTAGTCTTCTAGACTTGGACATCCACCTCATCAAACTAAAAGGAAGAAAACTAAAAGTACGTCTTTAGTGGGAATCGTGGCCATCGTTCTGACATATAATGTTTGTTTTCATTGTATTGTGTAGATGCATCGATATCGGGCAAGTCGGTGTTTTTATTGTAGTTCCATATCTTAACCATTTCACTGTCCTGTAAGTCATATATGAACATTTCGATTACGACAGGGAGTTGTTAATAGAAACGAAAGCAGAAACGGGAGAAGCACTTTATAGTCCGTCCATTTGTACGACTGTCAAGAACCATTTCTCAGAAAAGAGGTAGAGGTATAGTTGAAATTAATATCAAATTCTACGGTACATTGGTGGTGTATTTGTATTTTCGCGCGGAAGTCAAAGGACGGGCAGCGCGAGCGGTAGAGAGTGTTTACATTCTGCCTCACTTGCCGCCGAAGTTCGACCGAGTAAGAACGTGCTACGTTTAAAAATGGCAATTCCAGCTTCATATTCCAGCTAATAGTACGATATTCTACTGCAAAGGTCAGTTTGTGCATCAATCCGATTTGCCTTTACGTCAGAGTAATATTCGGTGCTTACTTTACCTATAATTCCCATAGTAGATGAAATAATGTAGGCTATACGAATCCAATCAATGTCAGATTATTTATTCCGACTCCCACGGGGTAAGTAGCGATAGAACCTATTAAATCGCCATCACTGCTTATTCTTTGCCGAAAACTTTTACTTTACTTCTCTTTTTACCAGTCAAATCCAACAACCGCACAGTAACTAACTCAAAAGTTGAAGCAGTTCACCTGAAAACTTAGATTAACCAGGTTTGTTACTTTATAAGTTTCATGAAATGGTTAACAAAGGCCAAAGTTGCATCCAAACCGTAATGAGTTTATCTTATGAAAATGCTTATTTGATGTTGTTTACATTAAATATCAATTCACTAGTTGTTATGACTCAGATCTGCCTAGGAGTTTGTCTGGTCAAGTTCCACCCTCGTGCATATTTCTTACCGCAATATCGTTTTCCGATGTAGTGTCGTTGGTAATGTATTTATAAACTTCTATTTAAAATTGTTTGCGAGTGCCCTTGGGTGGCAGTAGACACATACCTCCACAAGATAATTGGACTTGTCGCTTCGCAGGGTCACAGGCTAGAGGGGATATGATATGAATTTCGATAGATTTTAATTTCTTTATTTATTTAATTCAATTTTTTTTTTTGTAAAATATCAGTGCCATAGACTTCTACTCCATTCACATGTTACACCCTATTTTGTCAGAAGAACCCTTGTTGTTTAAA
>DWHP01001650.1:0-15694 GCA_018247895.1 Parnassius honrathi | reverse complement strand
CTCTACCACATAGTGTTTTAATATGAGAACGGAATGTTAAGGTGTTGTCAAATAATATACCAAGATACTTCATACTATTAGTCTTCTCCAAAACGAGGATTTCTTATATTTATACCAACTTTACGGATTTTACTGCGTTTAATTTTAACTTTTTTTAATATCCGATGGTCTGGGACACTTTACAGCAGCACCCACGGTAACAGAAAAGACTGAGGTGTTTGAGCACATAGCCGTATTCTCTGTCGAAAGCTGTCTTTTTATGCTTTCCTAGATGTTTTAGTCATTCGAAATCCTAATAACACCATCATTCATACTGGGTATAGAATAAGGACTCGTACTAATCGATATTTAAACGTTGAATCTCACCACTCCATTAATAGATCCTATAGTGGTTTTTTTATTTATGTTTTAGAAAATCAAAGACCATTTAGTTTATGAAAGTTTCGTTTATTAAAAATAAAACTTATTATTCCCTAGATCACTTCAGACATTGTTCTGTATCTGTTTGTGCAGTTTCATTAAAATCAATGCAGTCATTCTGAAGACATATCCCCCATATATGGATAGACAGACAAAAAACTCAGCCAATCGGCTCTCAATATAAGATAGTTATTTCAATATTATAGAAAGACAATTCTGAGTATATGTATAGATTAATTATGAATTTTGATAAGCATATAAATAACGTTTTAGGTATTGTATTACCACAAACTTGGCAGTGAAGGATCGTCGTGATGAAACTTGGCATGTCTATAGTACAATATGATTAAAGTTTTCTTAGTTCCTGAAGTAAAAATAAGATAACAAAGAACCACTTACGCTAGTATCTCGGTTTTACCATTAATACGATATGCAAAAAAATATCGACTGAATACAAGGGCCTAAACTATCCCCATTTCCAATCACCATGGTACACAGTGGAATTAGTTTGCGCTGCGCCTATCGGCAAGACAATTATTTTCAACTGGACCATGTGCGGGGGGAACCTTACGTCTGCTCGCATCAATGTTGCTTTGGACAGGGTTTATGTAAAATATCCTAGTCTCGTGTAAAACAAATTTATTATAGCATACGCGATAATCGTAGTTCATATTGTTAATGTTGATTGTAAATTAAATAAATAAATAAATAATTGTTATATCTACAACCTGTTAAAATCCTCTGCTGAACATAGGCCTCTTCAAACATTGAGACTTTAGGGTAATACTTGCCATAGTTGCCGTACTTGGAAGGTTGGTTGGCAACCACCGTCTTTTATTTTCTAGTTGTTATGTCTTGGTGTAACGCTGCTGTCCTGATTTGTTTCCCTTTGCACCCACAGAACGATTGTGTAGTGGATATTTTTACACCGCCAATACACACCACGTTATTTAATTAATAATTAAATTACTGATATAAACTACTTTCACGTATTTTATCGCATTTAATTTATTTTATTTTTAATACCCGACGTTTCGATTGCTTTCCAGCACCCATGGGCACGCAACGGAATTTAAAAATAAAATAAATTAAACGCGATAAAATTCGTAAAAGTAGTTTTAATTAATGTGTAGTGTTCGCGTAAATATAAGAAATCATTAATTATTTTGTTATTAACTGACGAAACGAAAACTAACGAAATACTGGTAATTAGTGTGCAAAATAATTTGAGTACAGTGTAGGCGTTAGATGAAGTAACGATCTAGTAAGATGCAAGAAATTGATTGAAGAAGGAAGTGCGTGCGTGCGGGTTCACGTGCGCGTGTGCGTGTGCATGTGTGAGTGTGCGTGTGCATGTGTGTGTGTGTGTGTGTGTGTGTGTGTGTGTGTGTGTGTGTGTGTGTGTGTGTGTGTGATTGTGTGCGCGTGTGTGTCATAAATAGTCTGACAGTAGTTTAGAAAGAAAATAATAAAAATAAAATATGTTTGTTTGCAGTAAAACCAGTAATATTTGACCATTCATTATTTTTATTAATTTGTGACAGTTCGATACCGAAACACCGAATCTCAACCTCCCTCCGAAGGATGATCTTAGTACCTCAACAGTTAATTTACTGTTGGCTAGAATGCACCAATTTATTAAATAAGCCCCATTAGTTTGAATGGCTTATGGCCACCTATTTAGCATACGTGGAGGATTTTGCAAATCCTAAAAAAAGATATATTTGTATTATTTGTGAGCATTTGATCTTCTCCCAGAGGCCCAAACAAAAATAATTAATACCACTTGAGCACACTTTGCATATCGCCATCCTGCAAGGCCAGCTAAATGCAAATCACTGATAATCCATTAGTGTCGGCCCGTAATGTGTGTGTTATATATATTGCAACAATGTACTGCACAACAGGGCGACACTAATGACCTTTCCGCAAGCTCTAGTCTGTATGGATTAATTAAAAAGTAAAAGTGCTGTGAATACTAATAGCTTAATTTTAAAACTTTATAATTTTTTCTGATCTTTTCATCCTTTACAGCCTATAATAGTCCACTGCTTATAGGTCGGAATAGACTACCTCATGTTATAGTTGCCTCGCTTTTACCACGCGACATACGAGTTGGCAACCGTAGCTTATTTTTTCTGTAGTTGTTGTCAGGTAGATGCTGCTGATATTGTTCTGATTCATTTTCCCTCCGTCGCCTCCTACCACACCTTCGGGACGTTAAGGTACCCCATTGATATTCTCACGCGGCCACTATACGAATAATATTTTTTTAACGTTTGTGATACCGCTTGAATGTTTCGCAAAGTGGGTGTTGGATGCTTTTGGGAACCAGAGAACAACTAGACCAAGAGCTGACCAACACGATGATCCCAACCGGGAAGTAAACAAGAATAGCTTTAGAATTGGGTAGATAAGGCAAGGATACTCACTAGACTTGAGCACTCCTCGTGGTTATGGTGAAGTCTAAATATTTATGCTGAAGTTCTAGTGTATACACAGACTCCAGACTGCACTTCGAATTTATATAGACACGAGCAATTGTACGATAGTCTTACAACTTTATTTTATTGAGTACATATTTTCAAACGAGCGGTAACGAGCACGGTTGTTGCGTACGCGGCCATCTTGCTTTTTATTTTTCTTGGCGATAGGTGGCGCACCATTCTCGAGTGGTGCGTGTACTGCGTAGGATATTATATCAAGACTGTTTCGAAGCCACAACCGTTTGCCTATCTATATAAATATAAATTGAGTATATAATGTCACGTTAAAGCTTGAAGCTCTATATACGCCTAAATTTTAAAATTGTAAATTTTACTTGTGTAGTTTCAAGAAATGGTTCCAAAGCCTTATAATTCGCTTCCTACTGCCTTATGTATACTATATTATATAGGTATTATGGCTTTTTTCCAGCTAGAAGCCCAGAGTTTTAAACCACGCAAGCCTTGACATCGTTAATTAGTTCAATAAACGTAGTGGAAGTGAGACTGAGACACTTGAGTTTGTTTCCATTGATCAAAATGCTTTTATCAACATGGTTATTGATCTTGATATTTTCTTTTTATAATCAAATGTAACAAATAATAATAACTTTCTAAAACCGCTAATTATCTACGAACTAGTTGAAAAACTACATGAAAATGTAAAAATAAAAACATTAGGTTTTTAATGCACTAGGAAAAACGACAAAATGTATTTATTTTGCAATCTTTGATACCTCATTTTAACAAGGAAAGCGTCATTTACATAATCAGGTTTATTCACGGATATATATGTATATATCACTTCATAATTATATAAAATTAAAACGTCAACTTTGATAATTGTAAATGATATTTTATTTAAATTCAGTTTGTTGAATTTTGCATATGACAAAGACTTAAATTAATTCCTATTTTCATAATGAGAGCGTGCGATTGATTCAAACTATTCGCTTTTAATTAAAACGATTTCCAACAGGCGTGCGTAACGGTACTAATTAGATTAAAGCGGCAACAGCGCTCGTTGGCGCTATTTTAAAAATCTGATTATTTTCATATCGGATAGTGGGGAGGAACAAAATTTCTGTAACTAAAGCGAATGTAGCGCTTTAGAATATTTTAAGTGTTATCATTTTAGTAAAAATATTTATTCTTTATTCTATATACCTTTAAACGAGCAATTCTTGTATATATATAATCGGAATCTCGGAAACGGCTCCAACGATTTTCATGAAATGTAGTGTCCAGGGGGTTTCGGGGGCAATAAATCGATCTAGCTAGGATTCATTTCTAGAAAATGTCGTTTTATCCGTGTTTTTAGGCAATGAAAAACAACTACAATATAATAAGGTAAATTTTGACAGTGTATTAATAATCGTAATAGCTCATTTGGAATATCCATCGGTCGCCGAAACGAGGTGCCCACGTTCGCGACCCGTTTTCAGCCCGACTTTTTTCCTTTTTTCTCAAGTACCCTTATTTTCTGAGAAAATCTATTATTTTGAACCCTTTTTTTAGTATTTTTTTTAAAAACACGTCTATTTAAATTAAACTAATTGCACTCATGATTTTTAATTCAAATAAACAGTCCAGTTTTTTCTATTATGTCAATAAGATCAAAAAATATTATTCATGTTTCATCAGTATGTAATTTATATCTAAATATAATTTCCAAAACACACGATTTCCAAAAAAAAAAAAAACACCAGGGAAAGCTCGGGCATCCAGGTACTTACAGAAAATGTGACAATACATGAGTAATAAATAAACATAACATTTACAAAAATTGGCGAAGTTTATGTTAATTTTTCTTAGGTATTTTAGTCTGCACTAACTTTTTATCATTACGTATACGTTATGTTATTATTATTGTTGATAACTTTGCTGTTTTAATGCTTTTTTTAATTTTGTGCTCCTAAAGCCTTATAATTTAAAACGAACAATATCAGTTTTCAATACCATACCTAAGATAATTTATTTTGTCAGTCGCCAATCACATACAAAAGGAACAAATTACTTGATTGATCGGGGTAGTAACTAAGTATATTATGAATTTCACGAAATACTATAAGTTTGAGTAAACCAAAGTAAGGTATTATATATATTAAAGCCTTCATATAAAGAGCCATTTCCACAACCCAGAATTTTTCAAGCGCTAACTCGCGTAGTAGAACTATTAACACGATAGTTTCACTACTTTCAATTAAAAGGGGGCGCTGAGAACAATACCCGACGGTAATGGTGGTGTAATCTTGTTAGCCAGTCATCGGGGAATGATTGGACTGATGACTGGAGGAAAGTGCCGGTAATAATCCCCTTAGTGGCGTCTGGCTCGCCAAATCCTAATAAATTTTCCCTTTGCGTGATGACGCTTGTTTGAGGCACTACGCTGTGTCGGGTTTACTTTTCCACGGGCTTTCAATTTGTTTTTAGGCATCGTGTAAATTTGGGCAATTAAAAATATAATGTCTTTTTAAAAAAAATATAATTCTCATAAATTATTTCACATATACAATAAAATAAAATTACCCCAAACCACGAAAGAAAGATGGTCGGAGCGCTCAGTACATTCCAGGTGATACACAAACTAGTTACCTATATGAATTAATTTCTTGATTGCACTCGCGCAAACATCTTTCTTTTGTTTTGGTTATAAGCAGGTAAAATTTCACTACTAAATGCACATATACACATCAACAGAATCTAGGGCTCTACTACCTAATCATGCTATTTTTGTGCAGTCATGCTGCCTGGATCCAAACGAGTTGGGTTCGTCCGCCAAGGCGAATTCTTGCCCACAACATAGTCGTCGCGCCTTGGTATGAGTGGACCTCCTGAGGGTGGCGTAGATTGCTAACTCTCCTTGGAATTCTCTAAACGCGTGTTTTTCGTGAATCCGAATAAAACCCATACCGGGACTCATCGGTGAATAGCACCAAAGACCATTGTTCGTTACTCCACTGTAAATGCTCCCAAGCCCACGAAAGCCGCAGACCGCAATTGCCACTTCGTCTTCTTCGAGCATGAAGACCAACTTCATACAACCTCCTTTGCACGGTTTGGTCGCTTACCAGTAGCTGGTGATCCTACTAGAGCTCCTTTATGCCAAGGAGCGTCGCGTCCGTTTACGGCTTAAAGATCTCTCGTCAGATCGGTAAGCCAATCACAAAAGGTGGGGTTTAGTGGGTAAAAATCTCCACATAACCACGCAGCCGGCTGCGTGGTATGCTATGAGCATTCTTCATCTCCCTCCCCCGTTACCGTAGGGTTGCCCTTATTTGCTTCGGGTGTAAAAAAAAAGACTAGCAACTATCTATATCGTACGAGGAGGCAGACCGAGCGGTATGAAACAGATTGCATTTTTGAAAAGACGTAGCCGCACCGCATATCGTCACGTCACAATCCTCTTAAACGGCATTGAATCAAATGATGAGGATGAAATGTATATGTACTGTTTGCGCCCGATTGAAAACCGGTTTGTTAGCGGGGCGCGGGGAGAAATTCTTATCGCGAACTGCGACCGTGCCGCTCAGCGAGCTGTCCCCTTTGTTAGTTCCTGTTGAGCGCGCCTGCGAGCCTGTTGTTTGAAGTCGATTGAACCGGCACCTCGTGTTTCGTCGCGTCGCGAAGTTAAAATTCATTAAAGCGATTGGCCGATATAGTGTTGGCCTATTAAGATACGTAATAATAAGATAAGATTTAACTTCATTTGCTGTTAACTGAATTGGTTTTGTGAGAACGCGGCGGGCACTGTCTACGACCTGCGGGCAGCCAACTAGGCCGAGCCCAGTGAGAGGCGGACTCCACCAAGCAAGTCGTCGTCAACCCCGCTAAGACGGAGCGGAGCTCCCTCAGAAGGGCGCCGCCCTATACTATCTTATAGCGGCCTAGTGGCCAGGGAGGCGCCCCCTTGCTCCTATTGTCGAGCCTCCGAGCACCGGGCGACAGTGTGCCCGAAGTTGTTAGGTAAGCCGGTCCCGGCGAGGCGAACCATCGCCAGGGAGCGCCGCTGGTGCTACTCGCGCTTGGAAAAGTATCTCCAACGAGACTGCCCGTACCAGTGGCCCTATCCGCACTGCCAGGGCAACCACCATGCCGTTTTGTGCCTGGGTGCGAACGGCGCTTCCTCTCGGGGCTATGCCAAGCCCAGTCACGCCCTCTGTCGGGCGACGCTTGGCGCTCCCCTGCCGGCCGCCGAGCCCCTGGATTTGAAGGGGCTCCCTCCCCAGACCAGTCGGGAGCTCATTCCCCCAGGGACGGCGGGTCGTCGCCCCCCCTTAGCATGTTAAGAGGAACCTTGCGACTACTCAGCGGTCAGCTAGACCCTGCTCACCCCCGTTAGCCAATTTTTCAATTTTATACAATTTACCAATATTTTAAGGAAAGTAAATTTATGAAGGCACCGTGTCGCAGTGTCTTAGCATTAATTTGCGGCACTGATGGCCGCGGGTTGAAATTACGCATGAAACTGGTATAAATGTAAGTGAATAACAAATGTATTACAAATAGTATGTCCAACAAATAATTCTTCCGGGTCCAGATAATTATCATAGTGTACTTTATATATACGTAAACAGACTCCATTATATAATAGAATATCTCCGTCTGGCTATAACAATTATAAAAATAAGTAACTTCTCCACATACCACATAGCCTAGCCCACATACGATGTACAGCTGGGCAGACTTCCCTAATTTAATTAGATTCTTTGAACTGAGAAGAGTTTGCCGCGCTGCGCAAATGCGAGATAACGTTCTACACACGTTCCAATCAATCCATTATGTTCAATCGGAATCCATTCTGTTCGGTATTATCGTCATCATGGCTATTCTGCTGACTCACAGCTTGCAGATACGCTCTGCGTATATGGCCAGCAATGGATTACTTACATCCTTATGATTACCTGTTATTTCATTAAATGTTTGATTATAAAGTCGTCCATTTCTAATTTAATTTAATAATATAAATTTTAAAATAATTCATTACCTGCATATATTGACACTATAAATCTCAAAAACTGCTTATTAAGTGATCGCGTTTAACTTACAACTAAACAGTTTGTGCTGTTTTAAACATACTTTAAAAATTTTGTAGTACATTGAGAACATATAAAACACATTTCTTTCATTTATTACTTGATACGAGCCGTGCGCCGTGTTCCAAGCAAGCTAAGATTAATGTCACTTATCCATTTCTATTGCAAAAGTGAGATTGCCTTGCCTTATTTATTCGGTGCCGACAGGGCGGTAGAAAATCCATCAACCTATATTACCCTTTGAGGTTGTAAAATGAGAAAGCACAGAAGACCTTCATTATCTCCGATAGATGAAGGTCGCGTAAATTCCTTCATCCATTCGTTACAACCCAACAAAGGTCCACGTCTGGGGATAGGCCTCCTCCACAGAACGCCTTGTGGGCAGGATATTTGCCATAATTACGAAGCCTAGAAGGGGGGTTGGCGATCGCAGTATTTTTTAATTATTTTAACTTGTTACGAGGCAGATGCTGCTGCACAATACTTGTTTCATTTCCCTCTGTCGCCACTTAGGACACCCACGGGACGATATGGGGTTGCAAAAATGCAGATTCTCTTACGTCGTTATAACACGGCATAACACCATCGTGTATATATGATATGAAACATCCTAACATATATACACGATGTGAATATACGCCATACTGCAGCTATATTAGTAGTATAGTTGAAGCACGAATGGGTCGACTCGACCGGGGAAGGACCACGCTCTCACAGAATACAAGTTCAAATAGTAGCTAATTGCTGCTGTGTTTCGTATGGTAAGTGTAGAGAACCGGAGACCCTTTTTACTGGAAATAAGACATTCCATATTAGGCTTCACGGGTGACAAAGCATCTGCTTATTGATTTGTAATCGAGGATAGATGAAGATGTCTATGTGCTGCAGCAACCACTTACCATCTAGTGGACTGCGTGCTCGTTTGTCACACTTATCATTTGAAAACATAGATATGAGAAACCAGACCGACAAGGGGGAGAATCATTATTTGATATTTTATGTACACCCGATTAATAAATAATTTATTTGTGATTTATGAGCCGTGGTAACTCAGATGGTTAACGCTCGCTGTAAACTTTACAGTATGCGAGGAACCCGCGTTTGATCCCCGCCGGCACCAATGAAATTGTTACATGCAATTTTAAATACTAATTTACCACGTGCTTGGCGGTGAATGAAAACATATTGAGGAAACCTGCATGTCTAAGAAATAAGAAATAAAAATATTTAAAAGACATTTGAATTTCGCCATCACGCATTTAAGCAGCGCGGCGGACACTTTTTTAACCTAAAACATACTCAGAAATGAAAGGAGCTGTGTGCCCAACTATGGGACGTATATAGGCTATAATTTTAACATTTACTTTTATTTCTTATGACTCATTCATTTTATAATGACCAATTCAAGAAATTACTCAGATATATTTCTATCAATAAAAGAACCTTGAATTCATGGCACTTATTATATAAGAACCTTTTGTGTAAGGAGAAATGAACTGACGTTTTCTTCAGCTGCAAACCAAACATACAAGTGGTGCACCCAATAGATTGATGAATTAAATGCACGATTGTGGTGGAGAATCACCAGTACGAGGGTATCACATCTGCGTACACCATCCCTCCTATCCAGGAAGTCTCACAGTGGTCACCTTTTTTAAAAATGCATGCTTACCAGCCCATTTTTAAACATCAGCAGTAGACTTAAAAATGCCACATAAGAAAGAGAACTACGAACAGCAAAAATATAAAAACGTTTTTAATAAATTGTAAAAGATTGTTTTATATGTGAGACGCGCTTACTTTTTATTAATCCCTTGCCATGTAGAAAATTTATAGCATGCGTGCTCTCAATTCAAGTGATCAATGAGAGAGAGAGTGAGAGCTTGTGGTTCGAGTAACGTCGCTTTCCTATACTTTTGCTCACTTTTTTACCATAAAATTATTAAATTATCATTACTTAAAAAATTACTCTCAGACTAATGCTCAGGAATTTTAAAAAATAATCATACAACACAAACAAAAGCATAAGCTCTCACACCTGTCACTCACAGGGGTAGGCAGAGACTGCATTTAGGATGATCCTTACACACGTCTCTTGCCTTCTTCACATTTACATATATATGTTCGACGGTTAATGTTACTCTAAATTTGGTCCATCTTCACTATATCGCCATTTAAGTAGATTAACTTCCTACTAACGCGATATTTGTTACGGCCGCCTCTGCAACACACTTCTGTAGCATATATTTGCGTTGTCATTCTTACCTCATAAATTTTTCCTTTTTGTGCTCATCACATATTTTTTGTCACACAATTTCTCACCCTATTATTCAAAGTTGCGCTTAATTTACTTAACATTAACTCTATGTTATGCTTCTTCTCATAAATATATAAGATAACAGCTAACATAGCGTTTTGAATTACTATGCGTGCCTTTTTTTTTTTTGACCTTTGACACATTCTGACTTCCCACAAGAGTTACTCCCTCAATATCTAAACTCATCAACTCGTTCAATCAACTCCCCTTCTGTAGTTATATAACATATCGCTTTACCTTATTCTCTTTAAAAAAACATCACTTTCGTTGGACTTTAATACCTCTTTACACTATGGCGTAGCACCGACTTCAGAACGTGCAAATATTTTTTTTCTCTAGTTTTTGAAGTCGGCTTTTACTTAATGTTAAGTTATTTTTTTAGGTTCATATAAATTTTGTAAAAAAGATTGCTTTCGAATATTTTTCTTCATAAATTCTAAAAGAACACAACATATCATCATTTAAGCATTTCTTATAACAATCCTGAAATACGTAGCTCAAGCCCACAATCATTTTTTTATAGAATATGGTGGATAAACGAGCACACAGTCCATCTGATGGTAAGTGGATGTTGTGGCCCATAGACACCCACATATATCCTCAATTAAGGAAACCCTTGAGGACTAAGATGGAATGCCTCGTTTCCAGTAAAAAGGGTCTGTGATTGTCTACACTCACTCTCTATTTTACGCTGGTATTCTGTCCGTGATCCTTCTTGGTTCTAGTCCATTCGTGCCACAACCATTGTAATTGCAGCATGGCTGTACCAAGTTAAAAATAAGTGAATAAAGTAAAAGACTTATTACAGGTTTTTTCTCAATGACCGTAACATAAACAAAAACTGTGTTCCCTTTGAATAGAGTGCATTGCTTCTAGTTGTGCAATAGTAATTTACTTGCGTCCGTTACGAGCGTCCAAGGAACTGTCATTAAAACGGTGTTTCTGCAACAGGTTGTGTCTGATACGAAATTTGCTTCCCGCTTTATTATACTAAACTTCCCTTTGGTAAATAAAAGAAAAATAGTTTTAATGTTTGATATTTATTTATTTTATTTATTTATTTCATCTTCAAGGGAAACATACATAATTTCAGTCTATTACATAATGCATATTAATCTTACATTTAACAACAACTTTTAAATAACGCATTGACAACAAGCGAACACCATGACATACTTAGGTGTGCAAAAACTAAAGCGAAGTTAAGTCAAAGTAATGTGTGATATTAAAGTGAAATGATAATTTGGCTATTAATTTAACTATTATCCATTACAGCTTCAATTTCCTTTTTAAGCTGTCCATATGACAGAGAAAATACATCTATATGTGAAAAGTTATTAATATAAGAATTACATGCACGCGTTATAAAATTTTGACGGAATCAAACAGCGCCACCTATCAGGTGTCGATTTTGTGATTTTATTTTCTGGCCCTAAGCTAATACACGAGTGTATTGTGAATATGAATCAGTTTTGTCCGTAAATATAAAACTTATTAATGCTGTTACGGCATATTAACGTCCACCGCTGAACATAGGACTTCCCCAAATATTTCCTCATAAGAGGGATATTTGCCATGGTTGTCACGCTTGGTTAACGGGTTGGCAATCCCAGTTTCCTTATTTTTATTTGAGTGATTTTATACTTTCGCGGTCCCCTCGCTTTTTGTCTCAAGAAAAACGAAAAATCTCCCGATTTCGATGATTTTTTTAAAAATCTTCGTCTTTATGGCGAATTTATGAAAAAATGTGGAAAATATCTCACCTGAAGATTTCATATAGTTTTATGACTTTAAATGTGATCATAAACATACTTCTCCGAATATAACATTTTTGCAAAGCATTAAATGGAGTTTTTTTCGTTGATCTACACAAAAAAACGAATTTATTAAAAAAAGAAACATTGAAAATGTTCCATTATTAATTTTTCATCTCATTTAAAGTTTTGTATGATTTTCTGACTTTAAATGTTATCATAAACGCTCTAGAAAATCGAAAAAATTATAAAAGATAATATGTTGGTGTTTTATTGAGTGTAAGATCGAACGAAGCGAGTTCGGGACTTAGGGCATAACAACTCGGACAGGTTAGGTTAGAAGGAGATGGCAAGGTCGAGTGAGCGAGTAAAGCGCGCGAATAAACCCCGTCATCTCCATCGTGATTATTTTTTTATAAACTACTTAGATATAGAAGCCCCACGAGGCGGGGCTCCAGCAACCGGCCTTCCTTCGACTGTGCTACGGGAGAAAGTTGGCGGAAGAAATCACCACGCCACTAAACGTAGCGCAATCAATGGAAATCCCTTCTACTTCTGAGTGGTTTATAAAAATGACCACGAAGGAGATGGTGGGATCTATTCGCTCGTTTCGCTCGCTCACTCGAACCCGCCTTCTAACCTAACTTGTCCGAGCCGGGATGCCCTTAATCCCAAGCACGTTTCGCTCGATCTTACACTCAATAAACACCAAAATAAAAATTTATAAACAAACATTTTTCAATTTTTTCAAATGTTTGTTTTTTTGTGTAGATTATGAAAAAAATATAACAACTTCATTCAGTTATTTGTAAAAAAGTTATCAACAATTATACGTGAACGAGTGCACTTTCGTCAACACTTGTAGCCGTGAAACATTGATAAGTTTTAATGTTTTTTTATTCCTGTATTTTTTCGTAAATCCGCCGTAAAAACGAAGATTTAAAAAAAATCATCGGAATCGGATGATTTTTTGATTTTCTAGAGCCAAAAAACAAGGGGACCGCGATAGTTTAAAATTACCTTTACTTGATATTAGGAAGAGACTGCTGTTCATCTCCTAACTTGTTTCCATCTATCACCTCTTACGACACCTACGAGATGGTATGGGTTAGTGGATATTCCTACACTAACTCTGCCCGGGTAATAACTTGTTAATAATTTTTTATACCGCCACCATAGTTTAAGACTACTTACAAATATTTTCAAGTCATCACTATCATTTATGCACCTTTTTTGTAATATTAATCCATTTTGTAATAAAAGATTCCCTCCCTGAAAATAAAAGACATAACACTGATTCTTTTGACGACTTATAATATATAAAGATAAATTAACTTAGTTTTTTTATGATAGGGTGACAAACGAGCACACAGTACACGTGATGATAAGTGGTTGCTGTGCCCCATAAACATCTACATCTATCCTCAATTAAGAATCAAAATGAAGATGCGTTATCACCCGTAAGGACTGATGGAATGCCTCGTTTCCAGTAAAAAGGGTCTCCGCTTCTCTGCACTCACCACACGAAACACAGCAGCAATAAGCTACTAATTTACGCTGGTATTCTGTGAGAGCGTGGTCCTCCCCGATCAAGCCATAAGCAATAAGCAATAACTGCAGCATGGCTCTACCATGTATAAAAAGTTTACAAGATAATATGTCTTTGATAAAAAGTCAATCTCGTTTGGTTACGCTTACTCAACGTTTAGCAAAAATACGCCAACGGGAAGACCGTTTATAAAAAGGGGACCGTAACGAATGCTACGAGCTTTTTTTGGTCGTCTCCGAGCAGGATTCGCCCTCTCCCAATCCTTCTTAGCAGCCTCCTTCTGAATCATAACGGATACCCAGAAACAGCTAGCTACAGTTCTCAATGCCGAAACCTCGCTCAGCATCGCCGACACGACTGCTGGCAGGGAGAGGTTCCGTTTGTTTTGGTTTACCTGGATTGTCTGCACCTTTTCCTATGCTGGACTACCGCGAACGTATGGGACGCATAGTCCTGGTATCGTCCACCGCATTGGAAGTAGTTCACTGTCACCTCGCGTCCGATCCTACACAGATAATCACCAAAACACCCGAGCCGTGGTGAATCGTCCTACTCGTCGCTGCATCCAGGTTTCGAAAACCAGCAGAATTGCTAAATAACACGTTTGCGTACATAGCAATCCCCGAGTTCAGTGCGCCATATCGCCAGAGCGTTTCGTCGTTCCTGTTATTTATATTATTCGAGCGCCTCTTCAACTAGAAGACTACCACCGCTGGTTGAAGGAGTGGATATATGGACGTACATCCTCGCATCCCTCTCCTCCCCTCCCTCATAGAGAGTTATAGACGTTCTCGATATCAAAACTTATCGCCAACGCCACGCCACCCTGAGGTAATTACTGCCTGTTTCGACAGGGAGCGGTTACGCATAATCGCATCTACTGTGGAACGCTCCCGTCGAAATTCAAACTTGCTATCAGCCAAATCGGGACCGAAGCTTAACGGATGCCTATTGAGTCGAGTGGCAACGATCCTATTAAATAATTTGCCAATCTCGTACAAACAGGCATATGGGTCTTTACGCACAGGGAGAACCAGCGAGCTATATGTAGATAGCAGTGAAAAGTCAGCAGAAAGCTTAAAATTGTATCCAGGAATTCGTTGTTAATTTGTTGCTAATTAGTTGCCAAACTCTTTTGTTGCTCCAACCGGTTTTGAGAAAATTAATTTACTACTGTATTTACATTAAAATAGCAGTAAAAAGTTTTTAATAAATATATTAATTATTTTGCAACATTCCGCTAACTAAAAATACAATTATGTGTCTTATCTGGATTGAAGAGCACCTCCCGCCCTCCCTCAATTGGATGCACCAATCCCGCCACTAGTACCAGGACCACTACTCCCGGCACTACTACTTCCAACACCCCTATTCCAGGGAAGACACACCATCGACGATAAAACGACACGTGTTTCGCCTCTACAAGAGGCATCCTCAGGTAATGTAGACTCTACGGCGACTGACCGCTAAATCAGTCACTTACTAGTGACACAGACTAGTGGTGGCGGGACTGCTGCATGCAACTGAGGGAGGGCGGGAGGTGCTCTTCAATCCAGGTAAGACACATCATTGTATTTTTAGTTACCGGAATATTGCAAAGTAATTAATATATTTATTGTAATGGATTTACGCAAAGTAACGCCTGATTCTGTTAATTATCCAAAAAAATGTTTTTATAGGATTTTAATAGGGTGGCAAACGAGCACGCAGTCCACCTGATGCTAAGTGGTTGGTGTAGCCCAGAGAGACCTATATGTATCCTCGATTACGCAGTAAAATGCAGAAGCGTTGCCACCCGTGAGGGCTAAGATGGAATGCTTCATTTCCAGAAAAAAGGGTCTTCGGTTCTCTACACTCACCATACGAAACACAGCAGCGTTAATTACTACTGTACGGTGGTATTCTGTGAGAGCGTGGTCCTTCCCCGGTGGAACCGACCCATTTGTGCTACAACTATAAAAGTAAACTGTGACGTAGGTGCGGAACCCGGAGCTCGTTGTCTTGCAATACTTGCTTGACATGCTGAAGCTCGGCGGCCAGATGTTTTCTGTCACAGACCCCTCGTGCTCTCTGAAACAAAGATTTACCCACGGTAGCTAACTGTGAAGGATGATGGTGAGATTCACCATTTAGAT